>BDUI01000245.1:55568-81335 GCA_002335545.1 Apodemus speciosus
TTTTCCAAGTATCTCTTCTATTTTATCTCTTCTATTTTATCAGAAATATTTTCCACATAAATCTTCAATTCTATCATAAAATGTTTTTACTTCCTTTTTCAATAAAAGAACATGCTTTTCAAAAGAAAAAAAAAAGAAACAGATACCAAATAATCTCACAATAGAAATGTGTTATATAGGCTAACTATAGAATKTTATAAGAGAAATAATAATAAATTTAATATAATGCCTGAGTGCAGGAAAGTCTTTTCCAAATATTTAAAACTCAGACTTGAAAGTTGAGCCAGAGTAAGTSATTTCTCTGAACCTTGTATGTGTCTGCAAGATGACATGCATATAAAGCATTAATAAATTGTTTTCATTTGTCTTTTTCCTATATGCTATTTCTTTTTGTTATTATAATAAATAGTATTGCTTCTTTTAAGAAAATGTTTTTGTTGATATGACCATATAAGTGTAACAAATTAATTATGGAACCTTAGCTTCTCACTCATTTAAAATTCAATCTTGTATATCCTCAAAATTGTATAATTTGTTAAAACATTCCAGTTTACTCTGGAACCTGATTTTTTTCCTATAATATTTCTGAATAAACCTCTCAAGAGCTGAACTACTCCTTCTGGTGGCTCCTAGCTACACACAACTGCTGCACATGGACCATGACTACCATGGGTGTRCGTAAAATCCACGTAGATCTTCAAGAGTCAACATGAAAAGGAACACATCTTTTCAATGAATTGTAGAATGACTAGAAATTAATTTTTGGTGCTTATCATAAGTAATTCAGCCTATTCATTTTTATATTTTAATATAGCTTGTAAAAAATTTTACATAGTACTTACATGATATTTCTTCCAGAGAGTACAAATCGGGTCTTTAAGTCTTTTTATTTGCCTGCTTAGTTGAGTTATCCTACAAACAGCAATCATTCAGTTACCTTGGTCCCATTCAATCTTCCAACAACCTTCTGCTCTTCTAAGCTKGTGGTGTTACCTTTAACAAAGAGCAGGCTATCCACTGCCCCACCATCATATTCCTCAGTTCACTGAAACAGATGTCCTGGGGGAGACCACTGATCTGAACTGTGACTCCAACTGTCACTGCCATGCCCTCATCTTCCATTGTCATCCCTCCTTTCTCTGCAGAAAGYCTACTCCTCCGTAGCCTGTTAGAATGTCCCTTTCCCTTCTACTTCTTCTTAGTCATTCTTTTGCCTGTCAAGCTTGTGTCTAATACTTAAACACAACTTAGACATCAGAAAGATCTAGAACCCACTACTGACTAGCAAAAGGYCACTTTGCTGATATACCAAATGGAAAAAAACAGTAAAGAATATTCAAAATAGTAGGAAACTATATTCCTGGAACCAAGAGAGATAGGTGATGAGAAGGTTAATGTAACCCAAGTTATTGGGTTAGGATACCGGTGGAAATGGTGCACTTACAGGGAGGAGTAGAGAAGAAAGGCAGAAGGAAGACTGAGAAAAAACAATATGCACACATAGGTGCAATCAGAGATGCATTCATGTAAAATGCATGTGTTTAAATGGAGAATACATATATGCAAAGTAAGGGCAAACATATACATAATCCATCTATCATCTATCTATCCAYGCATCTATGTATTTATGTACCTATCTTTGTACCATTTATTTATTTGGTTGTTTTTTTGTGTTTAGGTTTTGTTTGTTTGYTTGCTTTTGTTTTGTTTTGAGATTGGGTTTCTCTGGATAGCCTTGTGGCCCTGAAACTCTTTTTGTAGATCAGGCATGCCTGGAATTCAGAAATCCACCTGCCTCCTGAATGCTGAGATTAAAGGTATATGCCACCACACCAAGTTTACAATYTAATCTAAACAATACAAAAAGACTGAAAAAAGAGAAAAACAAAAAAAAAATACAAAAACAAAAACCAAGAAGTCTATAAAGCAACATAAAACTGGTATAATTTTAAACCTCTAGTTATTTTCCCCCTTTTAGCCTCAACTTGGGAATAGTTTGTAAAACAAAACAAATCAAAACAGAAAAACATATGTGTATCTCTACATACATGGGAATCAGTGACCGATGTGGAAGCAGACCTATTTCTAGAAATTTCTTCTCTTCCTATAACCATGCAAAGGCTTCTCTCAACTGACACAAACACTCCTTGACAGAGTCTCCCTCSTGTTCTTCACAGGCTGTCAAGAGACAGTTCCCACCTGGTGCCTGGCTGATACCCCCTTCGCCTGCTAGATTCCCATCAATATACACTCACTAGCAAAAACAGGTAATGCAAGGGAAGTGCACATGATAGTTACACTTTAAGCTTGAATACATGGTGTAGACGGAAAGGTGAGTCACACAAAATTCCACCAGACGCTGAAAGAAGATGGGATGTGTTCCAATAATAAAGTAAGCTGGGATACAGTTCCTAGAAGTATGTGGCTAGATTGCAATGAGACCATAGGAAGCTTTATACTGCACTGTGCAAGCATCTCTTAATAAAGCAATATTAGAGTCTGTCCGCTGAAAATATTTGTGTTATTTTGAACACTGATTAAAACATTTTATGCAGGTTCCAGCACAGGAGTGCCATATACTATGCAGGACCCACCGTGGCACTTGGCAGAAAATAAATCATGGAGCTCTAAAATCTGCTGTGGTTGCGGTCTTCATTACAGAGACCTTGCATGCAGCATACAAAAACATCTATAATGCTTACGGCACCTGGATGCCTGCACTATTAAACATCAATACAATCTGTGTTCATATCATCTCCATGCTAATCAGATCGATTACTACTGATATAGTGTCTTGTCACAGTATTGCAATGCTAATCAAACAAATGGAGCCATGCAGAGATGATTCGGGTATATAGGTATTTAATAGCATACTGTAAAAAGGAAAAGGACTCAACAGAAAACTCACAAGGAGCAACTGTGTCATGGGCCTGCGGACTTCTCACCAGTCCTGGGTGGTAATGCTGTAATTTTGTCAGCAGCCATTAGAAGGGGGAATATAATATAGTCTGATGCCATAAAATGGACTTGAAAGGGAAATGAGATTACTGCAGCCACTTAACATGGAAGAGGTAATTAGCCGCACAGGTAATTAGATACAGATTCATAGAATACCCTGGTGGAGGCCAGGGAAGATGGCAAGAGATAACATCTCTTGCTTGTTGAAAAGGATCAGTGTCACATTGTTTCCCATATAAGACAACATCCTTAACCCAAAACAATGTCCTCCAAGAGCAAAGATATTTTGACAGCAGCATTAAAGAGCACTGTCCCTTAATAGTAGTGAGGGAGGGGGTTGAAATGGGTGCTGGGGTGAGCGGGGACATATATCTGCTTCACTGTAGCTAGCAGGCCTGAGGCCATGTACACAGAAGATTCTACTTTCCCCCTTAGTTGGGCATGTCTTCTGGTTTTCTTCAGCTAATTTTGTTTATAGCCGAATTCTCAGAATATAATTACTGGGTAAACTCACGGACAGTGCCCTAATCATGGAAAACCCATTAAAATTCTTTAAATCGGACTCGATGAGCTTTATATGTGTCTACCGTACACAAAAACTGTTTTCTCCTATTGAGGGAAAGCAGGAGAGGTCTCCAAATGACCTCTGCTGGCCTGAGTAGTATCAGCTTCCCCTTAAACATCCTAGTCACAGCTGGGAGATACCAGCCATGTGTACAGTTCTGAACAACGTTCCACCTTCCTGGGGCATAATACTGAGCCACCACAGCAGGCAGGGGTCTACACTGGCAGTTGGAAAGTGTGTGGACTGAGTCTGCTCACCTGCACAGGCAAAAGTAGCAGCGGCACAGTCAATCCTGGTCCAACTGAAGTAAAAATAAAAAACATTGCAGGGAACAGAGATGGGCGGGCAAAATGGGACTCCCAGGGGAATACAGTGTGTACCTCTTTCCACAGGAAATAAAAACAAAAAAGCATCACATGATCCAGAAGACTCTAGGATCAGCGGTTTGGGCTAAGTGATCTGAATGATTCCCACCGAGCCAGAGTGTGCCTGTTAGGAAATCAATGTGTTCACTCACTGAGAAGTGATTTCAGTTGTGTTAATGGTAGAGTTAGTTCTACCATCTTCACCTCTCCTGCACCACCTCCACTGACTCTGTGGAATCAGAAGTAGGYTGGTTGGGGGAAGCTTCAGAATTCTGATGCTGCGGATGACCGACTCTTGCAGATATGCCCCGCAAGGCCAGCTTTCTACTAGAAATCATTAGACATAGGGATGACCTTAGTAAACAGATACTCACGTTCTGATCAAATTGTTCATTATATTCCTTTCTATTCTGTCTTTTTGTATGACAACAGAATGCTATGTCCATCTGCGTGACCTTGAACAGTCACATTGACTAATGACTTCAGAGATACCACAAGTCACAGAGTGCACATGCTCAGCTTGTCTTGACGCTCCCAGGCTATGCTTAGACAAAATGTACACACTGCTGTTGTGGCCTGGCCCCTGCACAATATGCAGTTGCTGTTGATCATGAAAGAAGACAGNTGGTTGGGGGAAGCTTCAGAATTCTGATGCTGCGGATGACCGACTCTTGCAGATATGCCCCGCAAGGCCAGCTTTCTACTAGAAATCATTAGACATAGGGATGACCTTAGTAAACAGATACTCACGTTCTGATCAAATTGTTCATTATATTCCTTTCTATTCTGTCTTTTTGTATGACAACAGAATGCTATGTCCATCTGCGTGACCTTGAACAGTCACATTGACTAATGACTTCAGAGATACCACAAGTCACAGAGTGCACATGCTCAGCTTGTCTTGACGCTCCCAGGCTATGCTTAGACAAAATGTACACACTGCTGTTGTGGCCTGGCCCCTGCACAATATGCAGTTGCTGTTGATCATGAAAGAAGACAGYGAGCATGCCCATCATTTCCTAGAGGGGTAGAAAGAATGGCCACTGCCCTACTCTGTCATCCTCATCTGTATAACCCTTTAGTGTGTTTCATTCTCAGGAACATAGGAAATATTCAATGATAAAGAAGAAGACTTTAAAGGAACACAAACTTTGTTGGCAGAAGGGATGTGGAACCATAGCCCTGGTGTGTTCAGCTCTGGCCTACAGGTTCTGAAAAGCAGAAGCTTCTAGAAAGCAAATCTACAGTAGCTGGGAGGTAAAAGTGAAGAGAAACATGGCTGACTCAGGGTTGTCCTAAGTAGGGGAACCTTTCTGGAAGGATAGGTGCTGGTCTCRGAGAGTCTAGAGATACATGCACCATGTACTGTCTGCTCACACTGGCATGATCTTCTTCYATTGGTTTTATTGTCTGGGGAAGAAACTACTGAGTACACTTATTTTTTGCTATAGAATCTACCAGCCTCAAAGCTTCCTAGAGTGTCTGCATGTTCTCTCCCCCTGACCTTCATCTGTTTCCTTACTGTTCTCCCAGATGCCTCATGACTTCCTGTCATGATCAATGAGATTCTCTCAACTATCCTCCTGGTTCTTTCACACCTGCTTCATGTTCTCTCAGAAACCAATGTCAAGGCCTTGACTGCACCTTTTCTCTGTTTCTCTTCCAGATACCTTTGTCCATCACATCTCCTACTCTACATTACCACCCAACCACCTCTGCTGGGTTCCCTTCTAGTTTGCTTACCTCAGCTTTACTGTCTTGGACCATATTACACTATCTTACATAATTAATGAGGATCTCTGCGTTACCCTGAAAAGTGCTTTTCAACACACATAAGGCCCCTCATCCTGAAAAGCCAGTGCTTGCTCCCATCCATCACTGACTTTGGCTTTCCCATTGCTGTCCCTACTTTCCCTCTCGCCCACAACTCACTGCCCTTCTCATCACCCAAGGCAGAGCACTGGGCTCTGAGTACTCATGAGATCTCAAGCATTCCTCACATCTGGCACATTCCCATCTTCTGAGAAACATTTTCTAGCTACTCAACTATGCTATGTGTCCCGTTATCACTTTCTGTCAACCCACTGAACCTGATGGCTGCCCTCCTTTTGCTGTCACATACACTTCCTTGCCTTATTTCTCCTTTAGCATCTCATATTTCCAATTAGTTTTCCTGTGTGTGTTCATTTCATATCCAGTTACATTATATTCTCCTTGAAGACAAGAGAATAATTGTAATCTGCCACACTGCCCAAGAGTATAAAATGAAGCCCTATGTAGAACAGTGGCCTATACACAGTTAAACCCRAGGAAACTAGATTCTCAGATACTACAATCTTGTATTTTTTTGCTTTGCAATTCAGTCATTCTCAAATGAAGTAATTTTGCATGTAGTCTTTTGTAGTTCTTTAAAACTGCATTAAAAGTTGGTATAAGTAGCTACCATGCAGAAAGGCCATCCCAGGGGTGACTGGGGTACCATCTAGATGAAGAGCTAGCACCAGTTTCCTGCACAAATTGCACATAAACAAGTAATGTCTCAAGCTTCAGTAATACTTCACTAATGCATTTTAAACAAAGATATATGCAGGCGGCGAGTGACTCAGCCTCTAAAATAGGCTTAAATAAAAATAATCGCATTGTTTTAGAGTAGAAGATTGTGTTTAATTGGTAATTTGTGGGTTCTAAGATGGAAACACACCACTGTGGATTCTAATGCTCCGTTAATAAATGAATTACAGTAATATAATCCAATTACTATTCATCTCAATTGAACAGATAACTTTCTCTAAACAAAACAAAGGAAGCAAAGAGATTCAGTTTACCTATTCTCGAACAGATGGAACTGAAAACTGGATTGGAAAAATAATGCCACTCAGCTCCAATGGATTTGATGCATAATGGTGATCTGTACCCTGTGGGCCTCTGGAAATACCTCAACTGCCTGCCAGATACCAGCAGTGACTGTTAGGCAGTCACAGTCATTAGGCTAAAGCCTCATCTAGGATACATTGCCTTTGTATGCCACCCCGATGATAAACAGACCAACTGTCTACAGTCCCTCAAAGGACAAGAATATATAAGTGTCCTCATCTCGGACCATCCTCCAGCCTCAGAGAACATTTCTCTCTAGCTGTGCCAGCTAGTCTGCAATGAACTGATTTTATAGAGCTCACTCAGCGCTGCAGAAAGATTACTGATTATATTTATTTGCTTGATTTTATATGCAGTATATACATCAATCTCAAATACTTTTAATGGATATATCCTGCACATATAGAAGAACCAAGCTGGCCCTTCTTAATATTGAGTGTTTTCTTTTGTTAAAAACCAGCATTCTGTCTGAAGGCCATTAATCAGAACAGTCAGGAATGAGAGAAGTGGGCAGGCTCAATGCCTGAGAGCCAGAGTCCAGGCAAGCCATGCTCAGGATATCTGTCAATGAGATCCAGGCTTTCCAATTCTAACAGGGGGCTTGGGAGTTAGAGTTATGGTGACAGTTCACTTGATATTCCATAAAAGGGGGACAAATGCCTATTCTGTGGTAGATGGCAGGACCTATGATGGGAATTCCTAAAATGGGTTGAAAAATACAAGCTATTTTTTGTGTCTTGTTAACGGAACAGCCCAAAGCAGCTTTGGTCCCCCATAGCCCTCTGCAGAGACAGAAGGCAAACACAGCTCAACTGAAGACTCTGATTTCTTTGGTCAACCATTGGTTCAGTTTGTGGGTTGTATGCCACCCCGATGTTAAACAGACCAACTGTCTACAGTCCCTCATAGGACAGAATATATAAGTGTCCTCATCTCAGACCATCCTCCAGCCTCAGAGCACATTTCCCTTTAGTGGTACCAGCTAGTCTGCAATGAACTGATTATATAGGTAATGTTGTTCTATGGGTTTTATGAACAACATTAAGACTTTCCAAACTATGGACAAATGCAAGTTATGGAAAACTGAGTTTGCAATGCAGTTCCTCTGTGCAGGTGGCCAAGGCCATCCTAAAACCGCTTAGAAACTGAAGGGAGGGTGACGGGAAGTTGGCTGTGGTGGTAGTCACAGCACTGAAAAGCTGTTTCAGCACACGGCAGGCAGTTGGGAGGACCTCAGTCAGGTCTCTCCCACAGCCATTTCCTGAACAGCCTCAGAGCTTGCTAAAACTCCACTGGGGATGTGAAACTACAGTCCTGGCATAGTTAGTGCCTCACAGCTTTTTACCTTTAAAATCAGACACAGATGAAACCAATTAGATCCATGGTCGATGCTGTAATATGTCCTGTGAAAGAATAACCAGATTCGCCGAAATTTCTATTCTCCATGTCCTTTATGGAGCTCTACTGCTAAGTTTCAAAAGTCCATGTATACCCTGTTCTCCTTGAGGGCAGGCATGAGTTTAAATCTGCTACAATTCCCAACAATATCTGGGCCTCGGGTCTACCTCTGCCTCTCCCGGAACACTCAATAGTCAAGAGACAAAGCAATGGAACTCATTCACAGCTGCAGGACAGGGATAGCATCAATAACAATGAATAGCTCAGTCAAGTCCCAACTTGCTAACAGTGACTATTTTCTTATTTTTAAAATATAAACAATAGATTCTACCTCACAGGACTTTCATGAGGATGGAACAAACATGAGAGCCAAGACCAGAATGAATGGTGTTCAATACACAATTCTTTTTGAGGAAATAAATCTGCTTCCACATATACATAGCCCTATTACTTAAAAAATAAATACACGTGTTTCAAGAAGGAAGTCTCCTTTTCTATTTATAATATTACAACTTCATTGAGGAAAGTCTGTATACTTTAAATAACATTCCTCCGATGCTTACAATGTCCTCATTCTTCCAGAACGAACTCAAATGATTAAACTTTCACTTCAAATTTCTTAGTAAGGTATGTATGTTTCATTCATTTCCGCAGCTGCATTTCAAAAGCAGTTATGATCTATTAATATTTTTCACCTCATTGGTTCTCTCATTAGCAATAATCTCATTTGCAATGGTTTTCTAAGATTAACTGGACTTTCAGATTCCTCCGATCTGCAACTGCCTACAGCAAGAAACTTCACTTTTAAACTTTTTGAAACTAACACTTAAGATTGTACATATGTATGAGAACATGAGATGTTCTGATAACACATACACCATGTAATGTTCAAATCGGAAGAGACATATCCATATCCTCAAACAGTTGTCATTTCTTTGCTCTGATACTTTAAAAATTCTTCATATATTTTTTGAAATATACTAACATTTTTACATCTGGAATCCTCCCACCAAAAAGCTCATGGGTTAAAGGCTTAGCACCAGCTTGGCACTGAGAGTTAATGGAGACTAGGAGATGAGACACAGCAGGAAGCCTTATGCAAATGTGTCCTTGGAGGAGCTTTAGAACTAGGCCCCTCCCTTCTCTCTATTTACTTCTGGGTGGAKCTGAGGTGAGGAGCTTTGTTTCACCTCAGGTTCTAAAGTTGAACTTTCCCTCTATTTACATTGACTATCTCAGATATTTTGGTACAGTAACAGATTTTATATATATATATATATATATATACATACATATATATATGTATGTATATATATATACACATTGTTATTAATTATGGTTCCCACATTGTTCAAAAAAAGATCAGAACTAACTTCAACTTCTATTTTTCAAGCCTTAGGAGAGATGGAAGACTTAGTGATCATCTTGTTTTCCCAAAGAAAATGTAGTTCATCTATATGAATGCAGAACATGCATTGCTGTCCATAGGGAACCGTCGAGACACAAAATAGGTCTTGATGGTATTTTGAAGATACACAGTAATGGATAAGGGACTCTGTTGGTGAGGAAGATGAGGATCAGACAGAGACGGTGGTGATGTGATATTTTTCAGTAGTTATTGGATCTCTGCCACAGTAAGATTTGCAATCTTCTCAAATACGTCCTTGGTAAGGGCTTAAGTCAAAATGAAGTACAGGGATTATGTACAGGGCTTGTTCCGCAGACCCTCTTTACACATGAAAACAAAAAGAGAGATTAAAGCTAGCTATATAGTTCTCAGTTGATACTGGATTTAAATCCATTTTCCTACTGGTTACAAAACACTATGTTTTGTTGCCAATATAATAAAGGTTCCAATGACAAGGGGTGCCCAACAGCCCTCTTGGAAACTTATTGTCACCAGCATTTCCAGAGACAGTGAGAAAAAAATCTATGAATTCTTATATTTTGATAATTATAAACAAATTGGAGAAACTGATAACATGCTTTCTAGACTTGGACAATGGATATTTATAGGAGCATGGGAGTTCATTATGCATATGGGAAGATTTAAACCCATGCTTTTCCAGTAAGGAGTAGGTTGGAACAAAAATCTCCAAAATTCTACCATAACATACAATGCATTGCAACTGGTACTTTACCACAGTGTTAACTTACTGTTTCCATTGTAGTAGTTCAGAACAGTGGAGATTCATAACTTCTTCCCTTTCCTCAAAAGCTTCCTAAGTCAGAGCAAAAGGCATGATTCTGCATTTGGAATTATTCATGTTTTATATACACTACAATGAAGGTTAGCAGCTTCTAAAACAAATCAGTGATTTTTTAAAAGTTCTCCAGGCAGGACTACCAGTTTGGAACCTGTCAGATCAGTCTGCTCCCTTCTACATGGACAGTTACTGACATGCAAGCCCTCCTATGTGAAGAGAAAGGGAGGTAAATGGAGAGACAGTCTAAAAAAAGGTTTGTAGGCAGCTATTTGCCAAAAACCTAACAATACTTGTGATAACACATTCTATTGACATTTCACGATTTTCCAATCATTCTGAATATTAGGATTACAGCAGGTTTATCTGATTCTTTTCCTCATGTAAGATAACATCTAGAAAAGATATTTAAAGGAATGTAAAACTAAACTAGACAATAATAACTGCACATAAAATAACTCAAACACTGACAGGTGATGGAGAAGTCTCACTGGAGTCATATTTCCAGGAAGAAGAAGAAGATAGAGCAAAAGTGTCATTTAAAGCTTTGGGAAAGGAGGAGAGACAGGAATAACTAATGCCCTGGAACCTTAGCTCTCCTAGTCCAGTAATGAATGCATGTACTAGCAATCCATTCTTCCCTTCCCAGCACCCAGAGACAATACCATCATGTAAAATACACACAGTCCCAGAATTTCTTTCATTCATCTTGCCTGGAAGCCACTGGGAATTTCTCTTTTCAAATAAACCTTCACAGGGACAACAAGCCACTGTCTAGCCAGTCTATAAAATCTAACACTTTTCCTCATTTTATAGATTAAAGTATACATATTAAAGCAACTGATTTCCTCAACCACTGGAGATAACAATGGTGGGTGTGGGGAGCTAAATAGAATATAGAAAAAAAGAAAGTTTAAATATTTCTTATTGTCCAATCTTGTCAATGTATCAACAAAATTATGTATAGAATATAAGACCATCTGTGAAGAAATAGCTGCCAAATTAAAATTTATCAACTTATAGATGTTGAGGTGCTAATCTGTTCCACAAATACACAAACAGATAGATATGCACATATGGAATGACCAACCAAACAAAAGTGCTCACCATATTGGCAAGCTTAAAGTAATAATAATAATAGAACATTTTCAATTAACTAGCTAAAGGTTAACATTCAAAGTTATATTTTCCTATAATACATATGTGTCTGTGTTTAACTATGAGGTAGACAGCAATTGTTTTAAATTACTTTTTAAGATGAAAAAAATTATAGAAACATCCTAACCTTATACCATAGGTAATCCTAATATGTTTCTTTAGAAGGCGTCTCCAACTTTTTCCTTAATAAAACATTGAATCAAGATGCAAAGAAACATACATCAGCCAAAATGCTGCAGCATGTTTGTTCTAATATAATCACAGGATGTTGGCTCCACTCCTAGATAATTATTGCATTAGTTAGCCAGGGCTCCCTGTAGGGTTATGCAATTTTTTAAAGTAGTTAGACCAGATATCCTGTCCATGGGAAAGTCATTTGTGTGCAACCCCATGTCAGTTGCATCTTTCTGGGTGATAACAGTCCTTTGGCACACTCTGCTATATTCAAACTGTTCGTTTACTTGACCATTGTCTTCCTTGCTCTCACTCTCTAAATGTATGATATACATATACTACATATATAATCTTACATATCATATGTAATATAACACACACACATGGAATTTTCTAGCAACCTGTGAAAACAGAGATGGCAAATAACTGATAAATACAACACGCTAAACAAGGCTAAGTCACAAATCCACCTTTGAGTCTCTAGCAAACCTTTCTTTGCATGAGCAATGGCAGCCCCTCTGAAAACACTGCAAGGCTTCTCTCAGAAAAGAGGGCCATTGGGTAGAGCAATCTCCATGGATTAAAAGTTGGCAGTCTGGAAAAGAAAATCACAGATCAAATCTTTTCCTTTCAAGAAGCACAATCCAAGGACATCAAAGAAACACATCCCTTAGAACAGTCACACTTTGTCTGATCAATATAAAAGATGTGTGGCTATTTCACACTTAATAAAACAATCAAAGTGAAGGAGCCCAGCTTTTCTTTTCCATGGAAATTCCACTAGTGATCAGTTAGAGCCTGTTTGTTTCAAACTGATGGGAGTCTGGCATCTGGCTTCGGTTGGCCAGTGAACCCAGCATTGGCAGAAAGCATAAGCCCGGTGATATTCAGGCTCTACAAACCCAATTTCACAATTAAGSCATGAGCTGTAAGTACACAAATTGATTAGGCACAAGAAAGTATACAACAAGCACATCACCGTGAATCCAAAGCCCAATTCCCCAATCTTTTAATGATCATAATTGACAAACTTTGTTAGGTTGACAAAAGGATACAATGGAAACCTGGGAGAATTACCAGGGAATCCTGTACTATACTCACACACCATTAATGCATATGCCTGTGGAAATAACCTACAAGACATCAATCTAATACTGATTTCCTAAAAGGCATGGTAGTGCTATAGAAGCTAAACAATACAGATGTTGATTACATCATGCCTTTAAGAGGCAAGGAGGTTTGCCCAGTGTCACTGATTGTAAGATGAAGAGCAACACAAGAAATCAACTGCCTTACTCACAATCCGAGCCCAATGGATTTGCCTCAGTCAACTCCATAAAGCTTCACCTTGATCCTAATGGCCTTAAGTACTTTGAGAAGTTCCCTTACTCCAAGCACTGAAGTCAACCTCTCTGCAGATGGTTCTGTCATGGCTTCCTTTTAAGCCAATGTCAGAGAAGCTGATGCAGGGGAATTCAGGGGCCTGGGCAACATTCAGTAACAAAAATTGGGTTCACTTCTTTTACACTTTTACACTTAAAAACTGAACTACTGTCATCAGAGGATGTGCTATAAATCACTTCTTCRTGCATCCTTCCTACAAAGCACTTATAATTGAACCATTTCTGAAGTGACGACAATTATAGGAGTAAAACATTTATAGCATACATTTTTCCACATTCCAAATAGCTAAGGGCATCCAAAGCAACCAACAATTACAGCTTTCTGCTTTAAGTACTGAACCTTCTGCAAGGGGGTGGGGGGGGAATCGTTGTCAATCTCGTAAACCCCAAATAACTACTGCATGCTTCATTTCTTTCTTCCTGAGTAGCATTCCTGTAATTTGCAATTTTCTAAAAAAGACATCACTAATAATCACAYACTTTCTGTCAAAGCTAACAATAAAAGTTCTGCTCTTAATCCYGGTATRACAAACAGCAGGACTCACTTCATGTTTCTCCTGGATATGGCTCCTCATAAAAAATAARTATTAATTCACAYAYGGGTATGCATATGCCATAGACACATAGACAAACACACACACATATAAAAATATGTCTATATTAGTAGAAATGAGAAGAGATATGAGCAATAAATCACTGTTAGAGGAAATGTGTCTATTTTAACATGTATATACATTATTGAGAGGTAATTCTTAATATTTGTTATAGTCTTATGATAACATAAAATAACATACATGGTCATAAATAATGTCAAGAATAGATGACTCCGTGAGTAACAGTGTTTGGCCCCAAGCCTGACAACCTGAGTTCAATTCTCAGTGTATAGAAGGCAAAAATTGACTTCAACAAGTTAGTCTTTAACCTCATTATGCATTCTGAGGCACACATGTAGACACATATACATACAGAACAAATAATCAGTTATAATTTAAACAAATTACTATCAGGACAAATTGAAACAGTATTTGGAAGGGAGAGTAGGAAGACTCAACTTAAGCTTTCACCGTGTTTCTGTAGTCTTAACCTCTGTTTCAGTTTTTATGTCCAACATTTTTTTCTGTATTAGTGGACAGTAACATGTCAATTAACAAAGTCTAATAAGAATTTAAAGAATTTATATAATTATATACCTAAGTTTTAATGCTTTGCCTAAGATCATTGTCAGCTCCTATAAAAACTTTTCATTAAAAAAGGCAATTTCTTCAGTCCTTTGATGGGGCATAATTAGCTTTTCTGACATATCAAAGTCACCTTGCAACACTAACTCTATGCTGTAACACAGAGSCAGGTGTGCTGGCACATGACATTTTCTTTACGGTGCCAACAGAACCGTTGATGGTGCCTCTGTAGTTTTATATCTGACAGTAGGTGCAAGTAAATAACATTTTTATTTAAAACAACTATAATGCACAGTGATAATGAAGAGCAGAGGCAGCTTTTTCATTTACAACCTGTCTATAAATTTCGGCAGGAAATTGAAACTAATTTAATATGCTCAGTCTGAGGAAGTTACCCGGTTCTAAGAACAAACATGCCATAGTTAAATTGCTGTAGCCAGGGTAACTCTCACTGAAATGAACAAAGCGGCAGGGGAGGGCTCCTAACTGGCGCCTCTGAACTGACATGTAGTATTTTCAAGGCATGGGTGGCAGCACGGAGCTCTTCTGCCTGCACAGTGACTCCAGTTATCCCACTACTCAGAGTATGCTCTACTGCCATTCCTGCCTCCCAGGGAATAAAAAATTACCACTGTTTATTCTGTGTCAATTCAGAAACTCGGTGTAGAGTGAGCCGTCACGAAACCCTGGCATTGTGGGCGATAGCGCGAGTGTGCTCTGTTTCCCTTAAATAAACCCACTCTGCAGAATGTCTATAGCAGTGAGCTTTGATTTTCATATTTGGGTCTGAAAATTAAGGACATTTCAGTTAAGTCTTCAGACAATGTCAGGCAGAGGCCTCTACTGGTAATACAAATTTTAATACAATTCAAATTTTAATAAGAGCAGGACGTGAGGGAGGACCACAGAGAGATGTCAGACTCTGAGTGTCCAGAGGCCACTGGCCTTGAGAGAAGGAACAATCCAGAGATGAGGAAACAGCTCCCCTGAGGCAAAGCTGAAGCTCGGGGAAGGATCTAAGCAAGTCAGATGGATGGGCTAGCCTGGTCCTAACCGTTAAGCCTGTATCTGCTAAGGCTAGTCTGGCCTTAAGTGGGAGGAGGCAGAGAGCAAACAGGAAGTTTTCTGCATGAAAGAAGAGCCCTTCACTCACTCAACAAATGTTTCATCTACAGACACACATTTCAAATTCCACAATGAAAAGCAGAAGGGAAAAATGGTTTTTTACCACAAAATGTTCTATACAGTCTACTTTTAGAAAATATTTGCATTTAAACTAGCTGCATGCAACATTTACCAACTGGATTCAGTTGTAACCATTATGTATTTAAAGAGGGCTCTGTGAAAGATCGCCTGGGTTATTGTATGTCAGGAGACAAAAGACTGAAGCTACATTTAATGTCTTTAATGTAATTATTCCATGAACTTTGTACCGGTTTCCATTCACAAGCTCTGCCTGACAAGAGACAGAAAAGTGYGCACTGCCTCTGGGACTGAAGCCAGTGTCTTACAACCAGCCACTGCAGCCAGCCCAAGCTGGAGGACACCTTCCTCTACACTTTAAAGTGTACACAGCCTCAGAAAGCTTTGGAGGCTTCATTTAGTCCTGGAAACTAAATGAAGACCCTGTCAAGGGCCTTGAAGACACTGTCACTGGTCATTCGACCCCCAGTGAGACACTGGAGGATTCTCTCTGGGCAGGTATTTCCTGGCCAYTGCAGGCGAGTCCTTGGTGAATGAGGTGCCCACAGGCTAAAGACATGCTCTGTGGCTCCTGTAAGGCACCCTCTTTTTTTTTTAATCTCACTTTAAAACTGTCAGAATCAATCCCCTTTTTATATACCTCCAGTAAGATGTGACTGACTTTGTACAAATGGTAATGAGGCTGAGGGGTTGCTGCGAAAGCTCTTGTTTAGCATGTAGGGTGGGTTCCACACAAACGCTGGTAAAATCAAACCAAACTAAACCAAAGCTCTTCTAAAGGGATCAAGAATTTCTCTCTGAACCAAACGTCCCCAAGAGACCATATGGGAAGGCAACTCCAGGAGGATATATGCCCTCTTGAAGCCCAGTGAGGAMAGAGAAAAAGCCAGCACAGAAGACATAATATCCTACAATATTTAAAAATGTATGCCAGGAACAAAGGATGACTGTTAGTGGGGCTGAGGCTCCTGTTTA
Source organism: Apodemus speciosus (assembly GCA_002335545.1). Classification (NCBI taxonomy): domain Eukaryota; kingdom Metazoa; phylum Chordata; class Mammalia; order Rodentia; family Muridae; genus Apodemus; species Apodemus speciosus. The sequence goes on from BDUI01000245.1 coordinate 72,024, forward strand.
ACACTGCTTAATGATTTAGAGCAGATCTGGAATGAACTCGATGCTTAAGAATGGACTATGAGGGCTAGAGAAATGACTCATTGGGTTAAGACACTAGCTGCCCAAACCTGCTAATCTGAGTTTGAGCTCCAGGACCCAAGTGGTAGAAGAAGAGAACCAATTCCAAAAACTTGTCTTCTTTCATGACTGTGCACGCGCGCACACATACACACACACACACACACACACACACACACACACACAAATAAGTAAATAAATAAGTAAACAAACAAATAATTGGAATTTTAAAAGACAAAGAGAAAAGCACTATGTATAGGTAGTATTCTGAAGAGTGAAGAGTAAATAGAAATACAGATCCAAGAATCAGATGGGAACCCCATTTCTCCCTTTACTGGCTGCATGATCTCAGACCAGGGGCCCTGGCCCTCTGAGCCAGTTTCCTTGTCTGCTAAAATGGGTCTAACAGCTTGTAACTGCATTTTATTGCTGCAAGGATGGAATGGCATCCAAGTGTTCTTTAGGGAAAAAGTCAAAGCATGAAGCCCAGTCAAATTGTGTGTGAAGCAAGAGCAGGCCAGCTTTATCGAGAGCTGGGCCCTGAAGCGTGTCGGCTTGTAGATATACGCTCCTTATCCGTGTTCCATCCACTGGGTCTTCTGAGTACAAGATCTCTGTTTATCCAGTACACAATTACCAAATTCCTATAAAGTTAGCACAATGACCTCCTCAAAGTCAGCACATGACCTTTACCGGCTGTCCTAACAGATAGTAAGCAGGGTGACATCAGTCTGGGCATATGCCACAGGATTCAAACACATGGAAAGACAAAGAACCAAAGCTGTGTAGCTGGCTCAGTACAGAGCTGGGGAGGGAAGCAAAACAACCACCCACAAAACCAATAATGGCATTTCCTCTTCCACATTCTGAAGGCATGGGTAAGAGACCAAAGGAAGGAACAGCTCTAAACAGGTATGTGAGTGCTGTYGTCCTGTGCATGCTAGCCGAAACCTTCCAATCTTTGTGRTACATTTTCCACATTGTTACATATATGTTCTGTACTATATTATGTACCTAACGTACCTACCTATGATAATATATATGTATAAAATTTTGCAAGTGATTGTGAAACATCTACCATGTGTTCCTTTCTGATCATTTGCTGTATCTAGATGTCTACCTTTACTTTGAGAGAGAGAGAAAAAAAGGACAAAAATAACTGCACTTCTAATATTTAACCTGGTTTGAAGTCAACACTGTTTTCTGGTTTGTTTGTGGTCTGGGGAACTTTATTTTCATTTCTTTTTTRAGCAGCTCCAAAACAAATGATAATTATAGAACTGCAATGATCTGTCCATTTTAACGACTGTGTTAAAAGTCCACACTCTCTGGAAAAGGAAAGGGCAAGAAGGCTTTGCAGTGGCATTTGTCTCCTACCACCACAGGCAGGCATTGTATGCATTTACAGAAGATCTCATAGCTCCATCTAGCTCCAGCAGAAGGAACTCGGGGAATATAGAATTACACCCTATAGAGTGAACAGGAGAGATGAGGGAAATCAGGACAGGCCAACAAGAAACTACACAAGAGTGAAGTTTGTGAGTGCAGGGAATTTGCCAATTAACACTGATTAAAAAGAATACTCATTAGTTAATTGACAGTTGATTTTTCCAAATAAAGAAATCACTCCTGTCATCATTCCTTGCCTTTTTAGCATCTCATTTTTTAAAAATAGGACTGATAATGTGAGGCGGGATTCAAACTGAACATTTTCTTCCCATTGAAATGTTCTTCTGCCTCGCACATTGTTTTAAGCACTGAGTTCTGCCTGGAGCCCAAGAAAACCATGAAGTACCTTCTTAAAGTGAAAGTGATGGATGAACCAGGAGATGCTGCAGAAATACGCCATGGTTAGTGTTTTTTAATTTGAACAATGGCTTCCTTTGCATTGTTTATAGCCTACAGTAAATCAAACAGAAAGTCTTACAAATTGCTCCAAAGGGGTCTAATTTAAAATATAATTACAATTCATAAAAAACATACAAATATATTTTTAATCTGAAAATACAAAAATAAATAGTAAAATACTAAATGATTAGTTAGGAAAATAACCATGGGCCTAAAATTAAGATACAGAAGAAGAATATATACTTACAAGAGAATTTATCAAAGTCAATTCATGGCAGATTCTGTATCAGCACATAAAGCATTGGGATTTATAGTTGATAGTATGAAATAAAGCGACAACATAATTCTTGTGTTTTATTGGAATGTTTTCAAACATTTTTAAATGTTTTAATAGTAGAAAGCCAATCTTACATTTCTCTAAATGTCATTTGATGTTGTAAAGATCAAAACAAACCCCCATAATCCCTGTAACCAAAACAAATGGGTATTTAATTCAGTTTAACTAGATTCCAGTTAACCATTAAGAAAGCATTGTCTCCACCTCCTTCCTTCCTTTGAGACATTCATTTGTACTTCACTTTTCTCTGCCAGTGTGCAGTTGCACATTGCTTTCATAGAGCACAGGAGCACGCTGTCTGTTTTGTTGTTYTTGAAAACGCTTCAGTCTAACAGTTAACTTCCAGGACTGAGCARATGACTCCACATGACTCCAACCATGACGGCTCCAGCTCCAAATCCCCACACTCAGTACTACCCTCATATGTGGGACAGAATTAGGAACACATACTTCCTGGTTTAATGAGAGGATCAAAATTCTAGATCTAGACTAGATCTTCTCAGAATGTCAGGCCCTCCCTGTCCTGCTATGCCAAAGCTCACTGGGCAAGCCCTGCAGAAGCATCCAGTAGAACCCTGAGTAGCATTCAGATGAATTAAGCAGCACCATCTTTTAACTCCAGCTAGGGATGCTCTGAGTTATAGTTCCAGTAAGAGGTATTTTGGTAGTTGTCCAGTTAGTTGTCATGCTTTACACTTTATTTGGCCTGGAGCCTGACAACATACTTAACTTCCTTGCTTCCCAAAGTAAGAGGGCTTTMTTGCCACCCCAGCCAAGGTGTTCCTTTGAGGGGACTTGCAAGTGAGAGGGAGACAAAGAGAAATGACAAGATGCCACCAACAGAAAACAAAAGCCTTGTTCCAACAGCGTGGACAGGAAATTGTGGGAAGARTTGGAAGGGTAAGGTCGAGGGCCCGGCCCCCCACTCTCATCTGAGCTGTAGTCGTATCAGTATGTATCCTGCTGAGCAATGGCAAATAGAACAGAAAAAGGGACAAAGGGAGACTGATCATTTATAGCCCTCATGGAAACAGGAACATATCCTGGTGTTTATATTGGAAATATTACAGATACACACACATATGCACACGCGCGCATATACACATACACTCATACATACACACACACTCATACACACACAGGCACATACACATAAACTCATACACACACAGGCACACACATACACTCATATACACACTCTCACACACATACACACCTTTAAATATTCTACATACTTGTAGAGTAGGGAGGAACTAGAAAGTTCAGGGTAGAAATAAGATTCAATTCCTACATATGTTTGGTTTTTCTCACTRTTTTCAGACTTCTTTGATCCTAGGGCAAAAAACTGTTAATCGCCTTCATGCTCACTCCAGTGTTACATGACTGGTTAAAAAGAATCACAGCCAATATCAACAAACTCCCTACATTAAGCAGATCTCATACTGCATCAAAGAAGTTATCAGACTATTTTGTTGTCTTATGTTTTTAGACACTCCTAAATATAGTTTCTGTGCAGACAAAGCTATTCAGCCGTAAGGCTCCAAATTATAGATGGGGAGGGAGAGAAATTGCTAGTGGCCTAAATTATCTCAGCAAAATCAGAATCACAGTTCCATTGAAAATTCTGCACTCTTCAAAGTTATTAGCAAAGGACAGAAGGCAAGGGTCACCTCTGCCCATGTCAGCCCTAGAGAGACTATAAGTGAGACTCTTTAACAAGGTCCCAGTATAGATTCTATATAGCCTTGAAAAGCAATGAAAGGAATCAGAGCRAGAGAAAAAGGACCCCTCTCCATTGGGATGATAGAACCCCATGGAAATCCTATCACATAGCCTCTCCTGGCTCGCACAAATCACATCCTATCATGTAGAACTAGGTAAGAAGTAGCAGGAACAGCCCTTACAAGGAAAAGGGGCAGCCACATCAAGTAGCCCACAAGCTGTACATGACAGTCATCAGGAAGAGTAAAGCATTATTTGACTATTCCWGAGGTAATGTACAAATTTAGTAGGCACAATGTCCTACCCTCTGTTGCTAGCTTTAAACACTGCCAACCATCTTTCTATTGAGTTCCTATGACAARAGCTCACCATTATGAACAAAGGCAGGACCCAGAAAGATTCACCAAAATCCCCTAGCCTGCCACATTTGCTGTGCCATGCAACCTTCCCTACCTCAAGAGGCAAGAAACTACAAATCATCATATTCAAATGAACTCCATTCATGATCGTGTATAAATTTCAAACTATGATAAAGTGGTAATGTTATGATATTTAATAAAGGACCTCTCTGGAAGCTGTTGACGTGACTGAGTCTGAATACAGTGTTTTGAAAGTAAAATGAAATTCTCAGAATTCCAGGGTTCCCAGCTGAATTCCTAGTGGTCATGAAGAAAAACAGGCTGAAATTCCATGACCGTGGCATGATGGCAGGCAGTTTTTAAGCCTCATGCATTATGTACCACAGCCTTGTACCATACCATAGTGTCACTATTTACAGGCACCAAGCCTGTGTGTGAATTATTTAATTCCCATAAACCTGTCCCCTCATTTATAAAGTAAAGAAAATAATGGCACTAATATTAATCTAGGAGAATTGTTAAAGATAAAATGAAATAAGCCTTTAAAGCACTGGGTCCCCCTCAAACACTTAATAAATAGTATRTCATTTTATATATAGTTTTATTTGACCTTTTCTTCAACAAAATAGATTTATTGATAGTTAATTCACAATTGGAGGTCCTTTTTGGCCAAAGCCAAGGAAAAGGACCCAAGGACTCTCCTGGGTGCTCATGAGGTCATCATGTAAGTCTGCCAAATATCCCAGAAGAGAATGAGATGTAGAGACATTTTCCAAAGTACCAAGTGCTTCAAGCAGAATGACATGTAGTTTGCCTTTCTCAGGGACAGTTTAGGCCACAGACCCAGCTCCATCAGTCTCTAAGATCTAGTGCATAAGATGCTTGCTTTCCTGGGATGGTCCTTCCTTCCCTATGGTTGTGAAAGCAAAGGAGAGTGTAGGTCAGCTGAAATGTTGCAGTCAGTTCCATTCTGGCTTCTGACAATAAAACAGTTAGGGAAACAATTAAAAATTAATAGAGTAGCTTTGGAATTATTATTTTTAAGCAATGCAGAAACACCTATTCAAAAGAGACAAATGTCTGTTACTTGCATCCCTGAAAAGGGAAAGGTACTATGGGAAATGAAGTGTCAAAACATATAAAATGGTCAGGGATTTCTTTTTCATTACTGTTATCAAATTCCAAAATTAAAAAGTCAATAGGGCTGTATTATTTATCCAAGGGACACAATGCACACAAAACAATGCTCAAAGGTGCATTTTAAAGACCTTCAAACACGTTAAGGGAGATGAAGTTATAAGATAATAAAAATACTATTACAGCCCATTAAGCATGTTGTAATGGTGCTGAGGGAAAATGTATCCATGTTTTGTGAAAATCTATTTCCACCCATCTCCCTGAAAGGTAATTCAGTTCAATGTCCAGACCACAAGACACACAAAAGACTGTTAAACAATGCAGAAATGTAGCCCTCCAGTTTGAAAGTGGAAGGGTTGTGAGAAGGGCATCTATTTGTGTGCATGTGTTTGTGTGCATGTGTGCAATCCTGAAAGCATTCTTATTTGTGAATGTCAAAATGTAAAAATAATCAAAGCAAAATTTCAGGCTTTCAATAATTTGAATTTATGTTTTATAAAAATCAACAAGTCTGTTTCCAACTTGTGGAGCATCCTCTTTTGACAAGGGCAAGAATTCTGTTTTTAATGATAAACTATTTCAAATGTTTATGCTCCAGGATTATTTATAGTATAATTTTCATACATACAAATATTAATGATCCCTAGCAATACAAAATACAGTTATTTATGCATATATGTAGATATTTGCATATGTGCACATACAATCAAACATTTATATACCTACACCTCAAATACTGACTCTACAGAGAATATAATCTAAAACCATCACTGCTAATAGTTGTTGTATTTTCCTGTTCTTAATCTGTTCTAATTCCAAATGTCAGAAAATGTTGGTTCTAGTCAAACTTGTGCCCAATAAATATTTTAGTAAATAATTATTAAATGATTATTCAGATAGGTACACACATACACTTGAATACATACTGAACCTATGGATTGGGAATTTAAAAAAACAAAGCAAAGAGAGCTCATATATTAAGTATTAACTTCATGCCCAACTCTTCATGTTCATGAATAATTCCATTTAACCATTATAATAATTCATAGCTAAAGAGAATAAGGACCAGCATATGATTCCTAGGCTTCTTCATAGGAATCATTCTTCTTCCACCAAACAACTAATTATTTAAGAGGAAAATAAAACAATACAGTTTAGTATATAGGCTGAGCATATCAAAGAACCTCAGRGCTATAACAATGTCAAAGTGATCTGGAGCATACCCTATATAAAGATATGAGATGAGAACAAGTGGACAGCCTAGTAGAATACAAAGCTAGCTATGATATAGACAAGGCTTTCCCTCACAGCAAAGGCTGCATTTAATCTTCATAACTCACGACCAAGGTTCAAAGATTTACAACAAGAGTGTTGAATCATAAGCTCACAAGCCCAGACTCACAGTGTGTTTTCTTCCAACCAACTCTTACATACTAATAATACATCTCCCTCTCTTTTTATTTTATATCTCCATTAGGGTTATATTTTTAATGATCACACCGAGAGAGTGGTATTAATATCCAATGGGCAAAGGGTGGGAATATGAATATCCCACAATGCATTAAAGACACCTCTCTACTAGAAAAGCCCAAAATGTTAATAATGCCTAGCTTGAAAAGAACTTACTAAGCTATCAACATATCATTTCCAACGTACTCACTTATTGGTTTTGATTTTGTTTTCTTTGGTTGGAGGTGGGGATTTGAGTTTTGCTTGTTTATTGGTTCTTGGGACCTGGTCTAACTCTGGAGAAGTGGCTGGCCTGCAACTCACAGAGATCAGCCTGCCTCTGCCTTCCAAGTGCTAAGACTAAAGGTGGGTTCCCCTGCCCAGATCACTTACTTGACCAGCTATAGGCTGCATTGTCTATACACTGCACTCTTTTGTCAGTACCACGGTTTGGGTGGAAAGCAAATCATTCTCCCATTTCAGTTTATATTCAACAGCGAGAGACTGATCTTAGGTACAGAAAGAAATATAATTAGTTTAAATGATAAGAAATGTGAGGAAGACAAGATGATAGCTACATGATGAAGAATGCCATGAATCTACTATTAGAACTACATTAGGCAGGATGGTCAGGAAAGACTTCTTCGAATAGAAAGAACAACTTTATACTAATATTTTAACTCAGAAGGTGGTGGCTTCCAAGAGAACATCCTGTCAGAGAGCCCTAAAGAAAGAAGAAACAACCAGAGTATATGTTCCATGACAAGAAAAAAAAAACTTCTAGAAGTAAAGACAAGAGAGGGGGAGCATACTGGGTCAGAGGGGGTCCTGGCTCACGAAAAATTATAGTAGTTTGTAGAATGGTATCATCTAAGACCTTTTGAGTCTCAGAAAGATCTTTATATTTTACTCTTAGCCAACAGATGGAACTACAATGTTTAATCATGAAACCATGAAATGGGACACAACATAAACCTACTCTGACTTCCCCAGAAATAGTTGTCAAGGCCTAGGGCAGGGGATCTGGAGCTATGTGAAGAAGCCAAGGCAGAAGTTGAAAATGACCCCTGGATATGGGAAAGTACAGGGATGGCAAGAGAACAGCAAACCATTTGCTGTCAGACAATTCCCGCTGTGAAATACTATCAAGATGAAAGGAAGAGCCCATGGAAAATCAAAGAGGGTCACAGCAGAAAGTGGAAGCTTCCAAGTCATATTTATTTGGTGCTTTAAACAGTGGGCAGTGGCAAGACTTAGAATAATAAAAGCCTGTTTGGCTTCAATTTTCATAAAATTCAGCTTTGCACTTTTAGTAGACATGATATGAAAAGGTTTTTGCTTAATCTGAAAAGCTGTGCACATGAGAAAAGCTAATGGCTGATAAAGGATTATTCTTCTTGGGTTACATGCTAAATCCTTGTCTTCAAGGAACTAAAATTCTATGAATGTCTACATGTCAAGTCCTCTCAGTATACCTTTCTAGACATATAGCCAAAAACTGTTCTCAAAGCTGTGAATAATTTACAGATCAGTTACGAGGAACTAGAATACATACTTTCAGAAGAAAAATTCCAGTATAAGTAGTGATCACTTACAGACTCTTCAATAGCCTAGGAAGTTTTATTGARTTCACATGACAAGTACATTAAATCCTATAAGTGACAATGTTAAAGGTTGCTTCTGTGGGAAAGCAGATGAAAGTGTGAGTTCACACCAACTGTTGTCTGATAATGAGAGTGAAAGCTTTGCACATCCAAAGTCCCAGTTTGATGCAAGTAGGGACACTGTGGTCCTTGACCAGGGAGAAAGGCGACAGAGGATGGACTGTTGACAGCGGTGGGCCTGGGGGTCGGGTATGGCTAGAGATGTCTGCACTGAAAATTCCCTGATTGATAGATAAAAGCCTGGTCAGGTATGGCTAGAGATGTCTGCACTGAAAATTCCCTGAGAGATAAAAGCCTGGTCTCAATGGTAAAGGAAGAAAATGTCAAGGGCAAAAATGGGGGTGATGAAGGAGAGCTGGGGTCACCAGCACAGAAAAGAATATCCTCAGCAGAGGTTCTTAGGAATAGAAGGAAAGGAACTGTGAATTTAGAAAAAAAAGAAAAGAAAAGAAAAGAAAAGAAAAGAAAAGAAAAAAGAAAAAAACAGGACTCAGCTTTGATGCAATATACTGTGTAGAATGCCCCTGGGTGAAGCAGCTACCACAGGACACACAGGAAACTGTGTGGGATGCAGAGTGTGTTTGTTAATGTGGAATAAAACACGAAATGCAAAATAAACCAGGGATTTCAAACAAGCTAACTCTTAACAAATACTTGGAGTATCAAGAAAATCTTTATAGATTTATGAAAGATATTAAAAGCCAACTCTCTCTCTCTCTCTCTCTCTCTCTCTCTCTCT
>BDUI01000245.1:82720-99259 GCA_002335545.1 Apodemus speciosus
TTTATTTATTTATTTATTTATTTATTTATTTGGTTTTTCGAGACAGGGTTTCTCTGTGTAGTCCTGGCTGTCCTGGAACTCACTCTGTAGACCCGGCTGGCCTCAAACTCAGAAATCCACCTGCCTCTGCCTCCCAAGTGCTGGGATTAAAGGCATGCGCCACCACGCCCGGCCCGATATAATGGTAATTTTGATGGCTCAGAGGCAATTACAGTGATATTCTTCTGAAAATATTTCACTTACCAATTTAATCACTTTTTAATTACATCTGAAAAATCTCTGAATATTCAGGAATACCAAAAATATTAAGTTCAATGAACTAGGGGAAAATAATTATTAAGGGTATATTGACTTGGGGGCTGGAGAGATGGAGAGAGGGAAGGGTCACTTGCTGCTACTGCAAAGACCCAGGTTCAGTTCGCAGCTCCCACATAGAGTCTCACATGCATGCCTCCAATTCTAGAGGAATATGAAGCCTTCTTCTCCTTCATAGGCACAGCATGTATGTATACACTTACAGGCATACATGGATACATACATACGTACAAAAATAAATAAAATATACATAGCATTGTTTTTCGTGTCTGGTAATGTATATCTACTTTAAATATTTTAACATCTTGATTTATTTTTGATAACACTGTCCTTGATGTATTATTTCTGAACAACTTTATAAATTCTAGTTTCCAGCACTACCTGTAGGTGAAAACTAAATGAATTAATTAAGTTTGGAAGCAAATCATCTAACAAAGAAACATTTGAGGGAAATATATTAGAAGCACATGGAACGACAACGAATAAAAATTTGTAGTCACCTTGAACCCATGTACTCATTAGAAAATAGAGATTCTTTGTTAAAGCGGCATCATGAACCAAATAGCATACCGGCCATTATGGCGGTAGGCCCACAGAATTTAGTGAGTATTGTATATGCACGTTTTGCCAGTAAAATCTCAGCATCACGTTACAAAATCTCACTTCATTGTATAGCACTACGGCATGCTGAACACTGAGGAAAGACCCTGTTCCACACTTCATCCCCACAGTGTAAGGCTGTGCCTGACTATATGATGCCAGGGAAATGTACCCATCAATACAGTGGTTGTGTGTGTGTGTGTGTGTGTGTGTGTGTGTGTGTGTGTGTGTGTGTGTGTGTGGTTGTTTGTTTTTTACATTGTAAACAGAGAAATGTAGAATACTTCTTTCAAATAAAGTTTTGAAGTTGTATCCTTTCAATCACAAAAAACAAAGCAAAAGTGTGCAAACAGTCCAGCCAGAGGACTGGTACATGGTCTCTAAGGGCCTTTTACACAGCAGATTCCGATCACACCTCCAGGAGCACACTTAAGAAACTTAACAACATCTTGCCTCTTTCCTTGTAGTTAACAATTGAGACTCTTTTCATAGGTCTCCATTCTGCCAAAACATTTTCTGAATACAAGCTGGCAGTGCCAGAGAAGTTGTCTTCTTTCTTTCCAAGGCTTAGCACTGGTAGCCAAAGTGTCTTTGTTGCTCAAATAATCTATGCCATCTGCCAGCAGTCTCTATCCTGAGGGCCATCTGCCAGCCTCTCTGCAGCTAGCCCAGGCCATGCTGCCTGTGTGCTGTTTAAAGGGCTCTTTTACCAGAGATGAGAACATGCAAAACCCCTTTCCCTGTAACCAGTCTTGGTCATCATCCTCAACACTGGTCTCTAGCAAGACTGGCTCTAAGGACTGCAAAGGACTACAGTCTGAACGAAGTAACTGCCTTCATTTGTTCTTTCCTATTAGAATAGATTATTAGACAGCTAGAGAATGGTAATAAAAGCAATTGTTAATGACATGTTTGTAGACCTGTGTTTCCTTTTTGGTTTTCTATGGTATTCTCAATTATAATGAATAATTTTTCAGATCAAGAAGAAAAGGGGAGAAAACAATCCTTATTTCTTAAGTGAATCCCCATTATTTAAAAAGCTAACTTTTGGCACAAATTACTAATTCAGTTGAGTGTTATTAATGTATAAAGTTAACTTTATGCTGCTCTGCACTGTTCTTCACTGTAATCTACTTAAAATTCCTGACTTTAAAGTAGCAACAACAGGGCTACAGAAGAGTCTCCTAGGGAGGTTAAGCCTAAAGAGTTCCATTAATGTCTCCCTAAGGCCACCAGGAAATTCCTTAAAGCAAAGGAGTGCCAGGCTTTTCAGTGGGATTATGCTCCTGGGCTTTTTTCTTTCTAGAGTTGTGACGACTGGGATTTATTTTATGTCTCCATCACTGCCAGCCTGGAGGGGAGGCCCCTTTTTATTCCCAATCACTCATCAGAAATCCCAGGATAGGCAAGTACCATGAATTGTGAAAGCCTTTGCTATCCCAGTATCAAAATTAAATTAGCATTTAACTGAATGTGTGGAATCAAGTTCACACAGAAGAACTGACTGTCCTTCCCAGATGCCAGAAAACATCCTTATTTTAAGCAGCAGCATTCAGCAGGGTCACATTCTCCTGCCAGTTTTCTCCAGAGGTGGATGTGACCCTTACATGGCCAGAGATTGCGCTCAACGTGTTACTCTATGCAAGTCTTGTAAATCAGTGAGCTTTGTAAACCGCACATCTCGACCCAGGGACATATGTATTTTTCATCAGTTTCTAAAAATGTAACATGTACTCTGACACTACAACATATATACTCAAAAGCTTCTAACACTTTTATTCTAGATTTCTATTCACAAGTGGAACAGTACATACTTGGTATGGGAATATCACTCAGTACACTTACACAACTGTTGTCATCATCTCCATTTTGCCTACGTGCATAAGAAGGATGTGACTAGTAAGCCTTGTCCTTTAGTGTTACCCTTTTGTTTTGTTTTGTTTTGTTTTGTTTTGTTTTGCCTTCAAAATATATTATTTATAAAATGATTCATTTAAGAACAGTAATTGAGTCACACATACAATTTTCTATCAGCCAGTGGCATTGCTTAGTCCTTGCCTCCAAGACTGGCAAACTCAGTGCAATCTCTGGGACCTGTAAAATAGGAGGAAACCCCTCTCACAAGTCTTTCTCTGACCTCTACGCTTGTGCCTTTGTATGTATGCCCACACTAATGCATGCACAAAGAGGTATGTGAATAAGTAATGAAATGTAAAAGAAAAATGAAATGTTTTTATTACAACTCAGTGAATTTTAGAATTAAGAAAAGCTATTCCCAAGATAGCTCTCGTCATGCTGCTCCTGCACAGACTCAGACTGATGAATGGAGCATTGCCCTCATCAGGGATGCTTCTTTTGTTGCAACAAATAAAGACTATTACAGAGATTCACACTGGTCAAAGGCAGAAAATGAGCAACTACGAGGTACCCAGTTCCAATTGATACATATCTACAGAGCAAGGCCCAGGGAAAAATCTTAGAGAATTTCTAAGAGTCGGAGAACCAGGCCACCTGCTGCTCAACAATGTCTTTTAGGCATGACAGGGATGGAGTAGTCACGGAATTTCAACAATATAGGTACCCAAACCAAACCTGCATAATGGTTTGCTTTTGAGGACACGGTAAATACTATCAGGTCTAAGACCTATGTGAAGTGTGAGAGACAACAAATGGCTGCTGAGAGCGATTAGTTCTCTCACAGGTTATCCATTCCCAATGGTTACCTATAAAATCATCTACATCTGAGCAATAGTAAATGAATTTGTTAGACTGCACATTGTTTAACAAAAATTGGAGGAGATGGGGCTTTGAATTTGAGGGGAGTGAGGATCACAGGAGTTACAGCTGTGGCTCCCAACCCTCCTAACACTGCGACCCTGTAACACAGTTCCTCGTTGAACTGTGATGGTGATCCCCAGCCATCAAACCATTTCATTACCACTTCATAACTAACTGCTTGCTACTGTTATGAATCATAAATACCTGAAATGTGATCCCCATGGGGTCGTGGCCCGCAGGTTGAAAACACCTGAGTTAGAAGAGAAATGATACGAATATCCAAATGTATGAATGTCCATTTATGAAATATCCATATGTTATCAAAATGAAAATTAAGAACAATGTCTCAGTTAAGAGTCTATCATGAAACCAGGCATAGTCATTTATTCCAGYGCTCAGGAGGAAGAATGAAGCAAATCTCTGTGTATTCAAAGCCAGCTGGGTCTATATAGCAATTGCCAGGCCAACCAGAGAAAATAATCTACCATGGTCATTTTAAAATATGATTAAGTACATTGCATTGACATGTTTTTACATGTATATACATACATATCTATATCTATATATGTATATATAGATATAGATATCTTTATTGTTTGTAGTCTCCTATTTTATTATTTTCCTTCAACGGTGGAAAGTCCAATACTCCTATATGTTGCTAAGTTTAATCTCCACCTTTTAATGGTAATAATTTCTTTTGATCAATACTACACGAGAAGAAAACACATAATAAACAAATAAGTGACTTGTTTTGAATGTTTCTTTTCATTTCCACTTTCTTTTTAAATTGATTCTTTATCTTTTGANTTTTGTTTTGTTTTGTTTTGTTTTGTTTTGCCTTCAAAATATATTATTTATAAAATGATTCATTTAAGAACAGTAATTGAGTCACACATACAATTTTCTATCAGCCAGTGGCATTGCTTAGTCCTTGCCTCCAAGACTGGCAAACTCAGTGCAATCTCTGGGACCTGTAAAATAGGAGGAAACCCCTCTCACAAGTCTTTCTCTGACCTCTACGCTTGTGCCTTTGTATGTATGCCCACACTAATGCATGCACAAAGAGGTATGTGAATAAGTAATGAAATGTAAAAGAAAAATGAAATGTTTTTATTACAACTCAGTGAATTTTAGAATTAAGAAAAGCTATTCCCAAGATAGCTCTCGTCATGCTGCTCCTGCACAGACTCAGACTGATGAATGGAGCATTGCCCTCATCAGGGATGCTTCTTTTGTTGCAACAAATAAAGACTATTACAGAGATTCACACTGGTCAAAGGCAGAAAATGAGCAACTACGAGGTACCCAGTTCCAATTGATACATATCTACAGAGCAAGGCCCAGGGAAAAATCTTAGAGAATTTCTAAGAGTCGGAGAACCAGGCCACCTGCTGCTCAACAATGTCTTTTAGGCATGACAGGGATGGAGTAGTCACGGAATTTCAACAATATAGGTACCCAAACCAAACCTGCATAATGGTTTGCTTTTGAGGACACGGTAAATACTATCAGGTCTAAGACCTATGTGAAGTGTGAGAGACAACAAATGGCTGCTGAGAGCGATTAGTTCTCTCACAGGTTATCCATTCCCAATGGTTACCTATAAAATCATCTACATCTGAGCAATAGTAAATGAATTTGTTAGACTGCACATTGTTTAACAAAAATTGGAGGAGATGGGGCTTTGAATTTGAGGGGAGTGAGGATCACAGGAGTTACAGCTGTGGCTCCCAACCCTCCTAACACTGCGACCCTGTAACACAGTTCCTCGTTGAACTGTGATGGTGATCCCCAGCCATCAAACCATTTCATTACCACTTCATAACTAACTGCTTGCTACTGTTATGAATCATAAATACCTGAAATGTGATCCCCATGGGGTCGTGGCCCGCAGGTTGAAAACACCTGAGTTAGAAGAGAAATGATACGAATATCCAAATGTATGAATGTCCATTTATGAAATATCCATATGTTATCAAAATGAAAATTAAGAACAATGTCTCAGTTAAGAGTCTATCATGAAACCAGGCATAGTCATTTATTCCAGYGCTCAGGAGGAAGAATGAAGCAAATCTCTGTGTATTCAAAGCCAGCTGGGTCTATATAGCAATTGCCAGGCCAACCAGAGAAAATAATCTACCATGGTCATTTTAAAATATGATTAAGTACATTGCATTGACATGTTTTTACATGTATATACATACATATCTATATCTATATATGTATATATAGATATAGATATCTTTATTGTTTGTAGTCTCCTATTTTATTATTTTCCTTCAACGGTGGAAAGTCCAATACTCCTATATGTTGCTAAGTTTAATCTCCACCTTTTAATGGTAATAATTTCTTTTGATCAATACTACACGAGAAGAAAACACATAATAAACAAATAAGTGACTTGTTTTGAATGTTTCTTTTCATTTCCACTTTCTTTTTAAATTGATTCTTTATCTTTTGARATTATAACTACATTGCCCCTCTCCTTCCATCCCTCCAAACTCTCTCATACATGCTGCTTTGCTCTTCAAATGCATGGCCATTTTTATCAATGTTGTCACACACACACATATGTTCCTAAATACATAAACACAACCTACTTGTTTGCATAATGTTACTTGCTTGTATGCTTCCAGGGCCACCGAACTGGAATTAGGTAAGCAACTGGTGTGCTTCTCAGGAGAACACTATTTCTCCCACTCCCAGCATTCCTTAATTGTGGTTGCTCTCCTTGTTGGTTTGAAGCTGCATGGGCTTCCCAGCATCTCCTTTCCTTTGGTATGTGGCATGTCTATTGCTATTGGCCTTGTTCAGCTCCTGGTTAGGCAGTCATGCTGTCTAGATTTTATGGGCCCAGCGGCTAATATTACTAGGAGACACAATCTCCCAGCAGACTCTCTGATCCTTGGGCTTTTACAGTATTTTCATCCCTTCTTCCACAATGTTCCCTGAGCCTTAGGTATGTGAGTTGTTTTGTAGATGCATCTATTGGAACTGGAGTTCACAACCCTGCAATCTGATTGGTTGTGATTTTATAATGGTCTCCATCTGTTATAAACAAAACTTTCCTTTGATAAGGGGTGAGGACTACTCTTGCCTTTGGATATAAGGAAAATATTTAGAATGCAATTAGGCATTGTGTTTGTTTAATAGTATAGTGGATTATAGGTTCTGCTCCAAGATCCATAACTTCACTCACCATGGGTAGTTGGCTAGCTTTCCATGAGCGGGTATGATCATCTTCTCACTGGGTGAGCTTAATCCTGATTACGGAGCTGGTGCTTACTGCCATCATTTCCTCTTAAAATTATATCAATTCATTCAATCCCAGAGTCTCTCCATTTATATTTCTTAGGGACTAGTTTGTTTTGGTCCCTATTCATAAAATAGAAGATAAAGTCCACCATACTAGTCCCCAGTACTAAAACACAGATAAGCACATATGCTAGGCATTTAATACATATCAGCTAAAATCATAAAAAGAAAAACTCTAGTGAGTTGCAGTCTTAGGAGTCAGATGCCATAGATATATCTCTAATTCTAGCACGTGGATGCTGACAGAAGGAACATGATTTGGTGGCGAGTATGGAAGAAGTACTGAAGACCCTCCTAAAATTTTTTTGGTTGAAATATGCAGATGAAGCTACATGAATATTGCTAAGATGAGAACAATGCATAATTTTGTGACAGCTAAAAGCAATAAATGTTCTGAACCATAAAACTGCTTAATAATTCTAATTGAAGTAATAAACGACTGTTTTAAACAGACATGATATAGTTTGATACTTGGGCCTGACAGAGATTTTACCATATAATAAAGAGATGACTGTGATAAATTGAAAATCTGGTAAAATGAGTGACTAACATATTAGTTTAAATTTACTGAATTTATTTAGGACATGAGAAGTTGGCAGCTGTATACACAGATGCACTCTGCTGACCACAGTCATTAAAACAAATCCAAGTTTGCAATGGCTCCATAACCAGCCATTCTCTTGGGCGAGTAGGAACTCCTGGTGCATGCCCCTGCTACTGAAATTGTCTATAAGGGATTCACACACATCCCCGCTGAGTGTGATATCATGACATTTGAGAACAGAGAAGCAAGGAAGCCATGCTCAGCTTTCCACAGCACATCTGCTCTGATTTGTGTCACAAGACCCAGATCAAGAAGACCCCTCCATAGCCAGAAGAAAGAAACACTTTTTATTTCTGAAGAAGCAGGGACACAAGGATGGTTTAGAACAAACTAGACTTGCTACATAAATCCCTCAGCCTGGATCATTGGCTTTGTATTACAACACTTGTGCAGTATTTCTCTACAAATATACCATACAATTCTTTATCAGTCTCAGCAGAGGAAAACACAAGCTTCCCTGATTCTTTGAGGCTTTGTATCCTTCTGAAGGATCATATTAAATGATACATACTTACAAACTTCTAGTTTGTTAATGGATCTTTTTGTTTTGTCCTATCCATTAACTTAGTAATGAGTTAAGAAGGACTTTTTCCCTACATTTTCTTCATATAGTATGACTGCACAAAATACTAGTAGCTAACAAGAACCTAATAAGTCTTCATTGTCAAGATAAAGGGCGTGTGTGTGGGTCTCTGAAATGCATGGTATTTACTCATGAATTGGTAGAATCCTGACAATGGCTTTAAGTGAAGGAACTTAGAGAAGAAATTGGAAGTTCACCATGCAAAAATAGATACTATTGAAAACTCTTTAGCAGTTACTAGTAATAGATGGAACAGTCTCACCTCACACCAGTCAGAATGGCTAAGATTAAAAACTCAGGAGACAGCAGGTGTTGGCGAGGATGTGAAGAAAGAGGAATACTCCTCCACTGCTGGTGGGATTGCAAGCTGGTACAACCACTCTGGAAATCAGTCTGGTGGGTCCTCAGAAAACTGGGCATCACACTTCTGGAGAACCCTGTTATATCACTCCTGGGCATATACCCAGAGGATTCCCCRGCATGCAATAAGGACACATGCTCCACTATGTTCATAGCAGCCTTATTTATAATAGCCAGAAGCTGGAAAGAACCCAGTGTCCCTCAATGGAGGAATGGATACAGAAAATGTGGTATATTTACACAATGGAATACTACTCAGCAATTAAAAACAATGAATTCATGAAATTYTTAGGCAAATGGTTGGAACTGGAAAATATCATCCTAAGTGAGGTAAYCCAATCAYAAAAGAATACACATGGAATGCAGTCACTGATAAGTGGATATTAATTAGCCAGAAGCTCTGAATATTCAACACACAATTAACATATCAAATTATTCCCAAGAAGGAAGGAGAGGGCCCTCCTCCTGGAAAGGCTTGATCCAGCATTGTAGGGGATTACCAGGACAGAGATGGGAGGAGGGTGATTGGGGAATGGGTGGAGGGAAAAGAGCTTATGGGACCTATGGGGAGGGGGGAACTGGGAAAGGGGAAAGCATTTGGAATGTAAACAAAGAATATAGAAAAAAAAGATACTGGAGCTCTTGTTTGCTGGCCAGCCTAGCAAAATAAAAACAAAAAGCATCATTAAAAAAAATTGCTGAAATAAAGCACCTGACTGTAGCACCACAGATATGTTCCTGTGTTTCTATTTGACTAGATCTGTAATGTTAGGTTATCACTTTTCAGAATAATATTCCTTTTCTTAAATTTTAGCCCCATTAGAATGTAATTACAAAATGTGGTTTGCATAAGAGAAACTGAGTATTGTGGCCCAAGATGCCTATCAGTCTTGAAGCTGCTGGATGTCTGCTATAAATCCAGTGTTATGCTGAGTGAGAGCGGAGTAGTCATTTGAGACAACTTCCAGTTGTCTTAGATGGAAAGAGTGGTTCATCCCATCATCATGACAATCCTCCATAATAATACATCTGTATTGTTACTGAAATCTTGCAGATTATCTACAATGTCCTGCTTCCTGCTCTCTGCCTTACTTCAGGGAAGACTGTCCCGAATCCTGAATCTGTTGTTCTTGTTTTGAGATAAGGTCTTATTGTGTAGTCTTGGCTATCTAGAACTCTCTGTCAGTCTCTGCTTCCCCAGTGCTGGTCCCCTGTATGAAGCCACATCCAGAAAGTACATGTGATTAGTTCTTCTAACTTGTCCTCTTCGTGTAGAAAACAGTGTCATCACCTTCTCATGACTGCACTGAAGTAAGGAGAACTGGAGTTCCCACGCTCCTACTGGCCTGTGTTAATTCCACACAGACACAGAAAACACTTATGAGCTGCTTCCTCACTTCTTCCATTTTCCTCTTCAATTTCCTGAACCCTCCCAACACCTCCCACCATCCTCTGAACCTCCTTGTATAGCAGTTGTTCTGTCATTCCTGTTCATCTTTGTTTTCTTCTCGGGGTCCTTGAAGCTTAGCTCTATTCCATTTTAGCATCTTTACATCTTACTCCTGCGAAGGCTCTGCCATTTGCTCTGTTCTCTGGGCCAGCACAGTTTTCCTTCCTGGGAAATGCTAACGTGTTCTTTGCTTATACTTAATTAAAACTGCTCCATCCAACTCCTCAGAATTCTGTACTTTATCTACCTTGCATTTACTAAACCTTACAGTCACATTTACTTGTGTAAGAACTCATTAAAATGCCATTCTTTTCTTACATTGAGGAGTATCATTTTCCCTAGCATCCAGCACTATGCTTCATAAGTAAAAAGTACTCAGTTCCCAGTTATGAAAAAAAATATGATTGGACATATCCTCAAACAGTTTTTATTTCTTTGCTACTCAGCAGAGTTCCTTCATCACTCATTCGGTTATTTGTTATGGTTGTCAGCACGTCCTTTTGTGGATGAGTTTGTGTATGAAAGCATTCCAGTAGTGGCTCCCATTGCCAGCTTCCTTAAGTCAGATTTATCCCCATGCAGCGCAAGTGGAGAACTGAATGGAGACCAAGTGATGACTGTAGCTCACAGAGCCCTTGGCCACCAATGTCTGACCCTGCCTGCCATCACGTCTCTGCTTTCACACATCAGGCTCCATCTGGCCAGCACTACACAGTTACTGAACACTCAGCCCACATTATGACATCCAACAGGGCTTTTCTAACTCCCCAGGGTGGAGATGGTCTCTGTTTTAATTCCAAATCTTTTTACTAGTTTGTTGTTATGGAGCTCTGACATGGTCCTGTAATCTCCAACTAAACATTGCCAAATCTATAATAATCCTCACAGGCTCTTTATAGTATCCAAATATATTTGTCAAGTCACACTTAACACAAAGTAATATTCAGTGAAATTATGTGAGTGATTTGATATCCAGGAGAATAATGATGGGTAATACATTTTAGATATAAAGTGTTTTTTATATCTAAAACAGAACAGTGCCAAAGAGCAGAAGGCAAAAAGTGTTTGATGGCAAATTCTTATACAGTATGATAATGAAGTAGAGTCTGACATATGAATACTTGGTAACAATGAAGACTAGCAGTCAAGACACAGGATAAAATGACTTAGATCCTGAACACCACTACAGTGTATGACCAGCTAGTATGCCTAAGACAATAAATCAGACTGTGCTAGGAGTCCTTACACTGTGTACCTTCTTAGCGACAACTGAGTACTGACCACTGCCCGTATTTTATTTTGATAAAAGAAAGTTTAGCTGAGGTATGAAACCTCTCAAAGACGAGCCCATCAGAATTCAAAGCAGAAGTAGAGACAGCTCTGCAGCAGTGGGCTAGGGCATATGACATCATCTCTGTCTGACATCAGGTCCTGACTCTRGCCTGTGAAGACTGAGACATGGTGCCTCAGCCTCTCAGCAAACACTCTGGGTACTACAACACATTCCGTTCCTTCAAGCGTCTGGCTATGTATGTGAAACCTTTTCAATATTTAAATACTAACCACAATTTTGGCATCTGATCATATTCTCCCCATATATATTTGGAAGCAGGCATGATAATTCTCTCTTAATATGAAACTCAAATATTGGACAAAGGGCATTTAACTGCCACCATATGCTTTACTGTAAAGCTATCTCCTTTATTTACCAATCTGGTAAGCTGTAGCAACCTTTAACAAGACATTTAAATGCATAGTCACATATATTCACATAGGCCTGAATGGATACCTGCAAAGACATATATATTTCATATGATTTGAAAAAATAAATGTCAAAAGCAGCACCACAGTCCACGGAAATTAAAGCAGAACAATCATCTAAAAACGACCTCAAACATTTATGAAGTTTTTGTCAAGAAAACCAGAAAGAAATCTAAAAGAATGAAACAGATTGTGGATATGTTAAAGCATTGCTACCGTAACAGGACTACCATTTTATATTCTAGCTGATCTCTTCGTATCATACTGTGATTTTAATGATATCATGCTCAAGTTGTTTTATCACCTAAAATCACTTAGAGACAGACAGAGAGCGAGTGTGTGTGTGTGTGTGTGTGTGTGTGTGCGCGCGCGCTCGCGTGCGTGTGTGTGTGTGTCTGTGTGTGTGTGTGAGAGAGAGAGAGAGAGAGAGAGAGAGATGCTATGACCCTATGTTTCTGTTCTTTCTGTTGACTATGATGACCACATATATTGACCACTATGGTAGCCTGTGATAAAGAAAAATATATTTCCTTGCAATAAGTTTGTTTATTAACAATAACATAGGGACAATCTTTCTAATCTTTTTAACCTTTGTAATACATACAAGTGGCGAATTTGAACATACTTTGATAGTCATAGGAAAAGTGGTAACTATCAAGAAATCTCATTTTAAAGCTAATTTTAGAATAAAAACTTGGAAAGTAATCTTCCAGGYTTTTTTCTTTCCAGGAATATCCATTTTTTTTTTCATTCTCAGAATCTAGCTTGGTACACATCTCTGAAACCAACTTCTCCTCAGAAATTAATTTAGTTATATTTTATTCTGATGGCATCCAAATATTYTCTAGATAGTCTAGTCTTTCTAAAGAGTTGGAAGAAGTCAATTGAATTAGCATAAGACTAGGTATGGAGAGATGCATCCTAACACTTACAGACAGCCGGATCCCATGGAAAGATTTCTATTTTGCTTTACCAATTTCACCTGTTTTGAGGCAGAACTACAGAATCCTAAGAGTTTGATTCATAAAGACTAGTGAAAGTGAATAGTTACACACTTCATAAAGTAAGGCTTATCACTAGGCTTCCTTCTTACTAGCTCATAGACCACTCACCCAGACCATGAAAGGATTTATCTTAACACATTTTTTCTTACCTTGGGAACATTCTCTCAGCTCTAAGAAGATTAGTTTCTAAGTACACCTACTAAAGTACATTTAAATTAGTAACTAAACACAAGCTCTCTTTAAATTCTTTGATTTGAAAGTCAGGAAATAAGGAGTATGTTGGGAGATGGTTTTCACTGTATACTCAGATGTTGATTTCTAGGCCCATACCTAGAAACTGAAGTCCTGAAGACAGCATTCACAAACATATCCGGTCTCACTGTCACATAAGAATTGTTTTCCATCATCTCTGATTGTCTCTTTCCCAGAAAGAGACAAAATAGAGCAGGACCACAAGAGGGAAGGTGGAAAGACCACATGGAGAGACCAGGATGATTAGAGAGCAGATGTGAGGACACATGTGGACCCAAGCGAGCCAGGGCAAGACCAGATTTGCATGTAATGGTGCATTTGTCTGGTATCCGCAGCCTAGTTAGTTTAGAACAGCTCAAAAGCTTCCCACCTTAGGATTGCAGCTTGTTAATAAAAATACTGGGTCTTTATTCAGGGGCGAAAATGGACCAGACTGTATATGTAAACCTAGAAATAGAAACCTAGAAATTTCAAATAATTTCTAGGTATAGAAATTATTTGAAAACAAAGGGTGTGTAGTACACTGTCCCCATACACATACAATTATCTTTACAGGAGTACATCTGCACTGCTGTCTCCTAGTTCACCAGATGGAAACAATGTGATTCCTTGCACAGCACTCAGTGCAATTTGTGCAACAGTCATAATAATCAAGCCACCAATAAGAAGACAGCATATACCATGTGTGGAACCCTGTAAGACATTATGTAAAAACATAAAAGACACAAAAACACAGATCCTGCCCTGGCTTGGGAATTGTGCAAACTATAGGCAGTCCAGTAGCTCTGAACGTCAGCTTCCATGCTTGATCTGTTGGATATAGCATGAAAAAGATGCAGCTCTGAGTAGTCATCAGAGACACTGAAGACAAGCCCTGTCTCTGCCCACTGAAGCAGATGATACACTACAGTGCACCGACTGCCTTGAGCCACTGACACACACTCATGTGTCAGCAATGGGTGATCGGTAGAAGCAGGTCACCGGCTTCCTTCAATCCCAGCCCATTAATATGCACTTACATACACACTCTGACTGATGGAGAAAGTTCACCCAGGTTCAGGCCTCAAAACCTATAGATCCCAATTACAATAAGTAGAAACCCTCAGCTGTTGCAGAAAGGCTTACGTTTTGCAAAATATCATTGTGACTCCGTGACTTCAATCACTCCCTTTCTATTGGAAGAATGGTTATCTAATCCCAAGTGGTCCTCCCTAAATACATATACATGCAAGCCACAATAAATGTGCTCATCACAATACATATGCATATATGTACATGTAAATATATATATAAGGGTGTGTATGTGTGGTGTCTGTGTGTATGCATGTGGGGGCGATGTACAACAATAATAACAATTTAAGAAAGAGTCCATGAAATTGAAAAAGACTAAGAGAAGACAGTCAAAGAAGGGGCTGGAAGGGGAAGAATGTGAGATAGAAATGATGGAAATAAATTACTCATGTATGAAAGTCTCRAAAACTAGCTAAAACATGGATTCAACAGATCTTTAGGTAATTTACCGATAATAGGAAAATYAGTAAAAGACAAGAAAAAAACAAATATAGGAATATCATACTAGTAAATCTCATATCACAGTGTTTTCAGTGAAGCAAAATGAAGACAAAATGAAAGTTATGCTTCAAGTGTCAAGTAATAAACACCAAATACTGTGCTTTTACCAGGGTGAATCAAACAAGTTGTTTGAAAAGACTGACTGTCATGTGAGACCAGGACAAACATGGGCAACCCAAAAGCATTACAAATATCCATGGCCATCCATAGATATATGTGCGATGTCTCATTACAAAGAAGGCCATTCATGGGTATATGTGCATAGATCTCATTGCAAAGAAGGTCATCCATAGGTGTATGTGCACACATCATATTCGAAGCTAATGAATAGCTGGAAGATGGTTTTCTTATACTTTATTCATGAGGTACTATTTTCTATTTCTCTCTTATCAAAACTACAACTTCTTCCAAAACATTAAACATTTCCTTACCTATCTACACAGAACTAACTGTATTTATATTTATTTTACTCTTGGTGTTTATGACTATTTTAATCAGCTGAAATAGAGCTCTTTATGTGATAATTAAACTCAACTTCTTCCTATAAATGTACTATTCTTCCTATATATGTACTATTGGGACTGTTTTTAAAAGATGGCATTGTTTTAAAAAATATTATTTTCTTCTTTCCATGCCTACAAATGTTTCTCCAACCTTCCATTAATCAGATGGCTGTAAAAAAAAAGTAATGTGTGGGAATTCTGATTTTAAAGGATGCTGGAAGTTGATGCTTGAAGATGATGACACTGCACTAACTTTAAGCTTCACACAAAGGTTCAGAAGTTAGATTGCAGAGACACCAGGACTTCACTATTCCCTGAATGCAAGATGCATCTCATACTAGTTAAAATTCAGCATTGCAACTGCACTCATTTAAAAGGTTGCAMTAAGGTCATTAGGCCCAGGCATGGGCTGAAACAGGAAGGCAGACCACTGCCTTCGGAAGCCCTGATTACAAACATATTTTCCAAGAGTATCTAGTCGTGAAGAATACACATACAGTAATTTATGAATTAGAAGTAATTGCAGATCTCTAGAGATCCTAAGTGTCCTGGGTGTCCTACAGAGCATTCATTTTCCCATCTGCTTGAAAAGGACAGCACTCTAATTATTCTGTCAAGGTTAATAGACCCCAAATTTGACTCTTAAATCTCAGTGGATGTCTTTTCCCAATCACCAATAACTTTGCATTTCTGACAACCTCCTCCTCAAAATTATGTGTTGCAGGAATTCTCATAAAGTCGATTCATATAGCAACAACTTCTAAATCAAAGCACTTACATGGTACAATCATGAGATCAATTACAAAACAGAAAAATTTCACCAAGGACTTTGAAAAGAACCTTAGAAATAGAATTTMAGAATTGTTAATGATGAGCTGTAATCTTTGGCTTCTGTCATCATCAAAGCAGTACTCAGTGAGGGACTAACAAAGTCAGATAACAGTTCCATTAAAGAATGAAGTCACCAGTCAAATCTTATGAAGAACTTACTGAAATCAAAGTAGAGGAGGGACTGGACAGTTGGCACCTGCAGGCCAGCTTTTACTCTGAGACTGCTTGGCAAAATTTAGTAATCTTGACATTATTCATCTAGAATGAGTGTGAAAGAAAGGGCATAAACTCTATAGCAGACTAAAGGTAAAGAGTATATTATAAAAATTTGTAATAGAGTCAGAAAGACATAACAGATATCCATATTCTCTAAGCAACAGGGGTGAGAAATTAAAGCACTACAGGAAACACCAAAAAAGTACACCCAAATATCTTGATGTTGGCAAGGGGAGAAAGTGTGGGAAGATAGGGACCACATATGTATTAATTCTTCTTAATTTCTGCAACATAAGAACACAGAGAGCTTTAAAATCATGCATTTAAAAACAAAACAATAAACCTCGGAAGGTACTATGCCCAAGAAAAAACAGTGCAGAAACAAATTTTTTTCA
>BDUI01000245.1:107679-121922 GCA_002335545.1 Apodemus speciosus
GCTCACGGTTCACCTCATAGTTCCTCCTTGAATTCAGCACAGTAGCACACATAATCGAAATGACATGTTGCTGAGAATACTTCATATTTCATAAAGTTGCATTTCTATGTGAATTAAATTGCATGAAAAATTAAATTTAACATCTTTTTACTTTAAACTAATTGATCTTAAGCAGCTATAATCCTTGGCTCCTAAGAAGCCTCTCAAATGTTTTTTTTCTTTTTTGCTTTTTTTTCCTATCTGAGATTCACTTATGTTACTAAGATTATTTCATGATTCTAAAAACATGACTTTTATGCAGAAATGTTCGCACAATTGCTCAATACTTGGTTAGATTAAACACAATTAAAGTGCACGTGCAGAGCTGTTTCTCTGGGAAAGGCTCATTTGCAGTTAAGTATGATCACAGGCTCTCTCTGTGAGCACCTGCCATGGGTCACTGCATCTTCCCAGTCACCAACAGTTCTGTTCCCACCCCATGAGTTCCTAAAAGGCATCTGACACAACTATAGGCCCTTTACTGTCTTTGTGCCTGCTGTTGCACGCGCGCGTGCACACACACACACACACACACACACACACACAAAGCTGTGGTAAAAAGTTACTGTGGCACAAAGTGGAGGCTGACATGTCAGAAAACAATTTAAAAATCAAATATCCTTTGTAAAAATATAAGGAACTTTATGAGCCTCAAAATACCATATATGAATTACAAAGGAAGAAAAATAGCACTTTGCAAACAAGCAGAACRTTATGTCATGGGGCAAAGAGTCAAAGCTTCTGACTGATATTCAGATACAATATGGACTGGGTTTTAAAGACTGAGAAAGTTAACTTGAGAAAACTGAATTCTGTACACATGATTTTGTAGTACATACATACTATACCTTCAGCATGGAGCTCAATAAATATTTGACGGTGAAGGCTTGGAACAATATCTCATCATGAATGGAGGGTTGTCTATATATCTATTGAGCTGGACACTTACTGCTCAACTTATGCCACAGCAAATCTCTGCAACTTTGTACTAGGCCAATGATTTCGAAGAGTGGGCCCAGGACCACTGGCAGCAGAAGTACTGCATGGTGCCTAGTCAGAAATGTACTCCCTCAAGCTTCACTCAAACACACAGGAGCAGAAAGTGCCAATAAAGCCTCTCTAGGTAATGGACGGGGAAATTAAGTTTGATACCCATAGTTCTCGCCCTTCTCAGCCAGAGAAAACACCAAGAACACAGTCCAATGACCTGCTTCCCTTCCTGGAGAGCAGCCCTTCCTGGGGGAATGGCTTGTCTGTGAAGAACTGTTTTGAACTACTATGGCAAAACCCACCAGTGAACCATCTCCAAGCAGGAAGCCATCTGGCTGCCTGAAGCACCTCCTTCCTCAGAAGTGTGCTTTAAACAAAGATCTAAACTACACTGAAGTTACAAGATACATTGTTTCAAAAATCATCATTTCCAGACCTTTGTTCAGGAAGCGTAGCCAGCTGTCACAAAAGCCCTTCTCTACTGAGGTTTTCAAAGGTAAATTTAAATGGGGAAAGCCGTATAATTTTTCAGGTGCATTTAAGCAAATTTAATTATTAGATTCTCCAGCTCTATCCTTTTCCTCTGGCCTGATCCCCTTATCTTTAATAATAATTCTTCATACCAGATGCTGTCAATATATTGCTTCTTTTTCTTAGAGACACTTAATCCCCTTCATTTGAGAAAGCATTAGTCTTTAAAGACTACGAAAGCAGCTGGGGCCATCTTAATTCTGCAGCATATAAATTCTGTATAATCATCCTCATTTCTCTTCTTCCTACCCCCCCATACACCTATGTTAGTAGACTCCAGAGAGTCTTACATACAGTCATTTTTAGATGATAGAGGGTTTAGAGAATGGCTTAAAAAATCAACACTTGAAAATAACAATTATGTACMCACACAAGCATGCAAATGAATATAAACACATATACACATACATGCACATGCTTACACGCAAATTCATACACAAACCCACAAACTCAGAATCTTGCCAGGTAATCAACCCTAGCATAAGTGAGCCAAAATAGAAAAGTTTCTGTTTTTCTAAGTGATTTTAGTTTATCCCAGGATTTTCCATTATTTATTTTATAAAACAGATGCTACACTTTCTGTGATATTACCAACCTGAATTATATTATGGATTGAGATTCATTCACACTGAAGTTTGGATYATATTTTATACAATCTGACCATGTAAAAAATCTTTCGTTATTTTAGATTTAACTCCTAACATYATATTGACACTAAAGAACTCATGTTTAGAGAGCGGCAGCTGGCTTTACCTGAGACATAATGCCAATAATCCGCATTTACATACTGATCCACTTAAAGCCACACTGGAGAGATGTCGTGAGGAAGCAGCASTGGCATGGCCACTCCCCTGGCATGGAGGCCGGGCCGGCGCTGGGACGGCAGGCTCCCTCTGGTCTGCACACGTTCCTTCTACCTCTGCTCTAGTGGYRACAACTTTGTCGCTACCTTTTATGACTTCCTCCTTGTGAATATCCCCGAGGCTGAAATGTCCTCTTCTGCTCATGTTTGGGAGCTGTGAMGTTCCAGGGTGTTCCCCACCTGCATTTGTCCTTCCATAGAAGGACAGGGCCACCCCAAGTGTAACGAGGAATGAAAGGACACGGTAGACTAGGAAAAGGAAAAAAAACTGAAATGGAGAAATAAACCAGAGCAAACCTGTCCTCATCATAAAATAAAAACAGTTTTCTTGATACAATATAATATATATATGTATATGTTATATACATGTATATTTAAACAAATGTATACTCAGAAATGAACACCATTCCAATACTAAAAAGTGACAGTTTCATCTGAACAGGCTCCAAAGTTAATCAGACTCCACTCTAGAAGGCTGCTGGTTGTATTGTAAATTAAAGTACATTAYCAACATTCTTCTACCTTATCAGTAAGTAAAATTCAGAAGAAAACAGTAGACAATTTTGCCCATGACAAGGAGTTGGACAAGAACAACCCAAAGTTCCTTGCTTTCAGCTCTGACTTAGTCGTGTTCCTGTCAAATGTGTCTTTTCCTTTCCTACTTACACTTGGACAGCTCTTTCCTTCTACAGAAGGGCAAATGCTGGTGGGGGAGGGACACAGTGGACCTTTACTGCAGTGCAGGGGACGCTCCATTACATCTCATGTGTCTAGGCAAAGGGTGCAAACTTGGGGCAAAGACATCCCCCATTTTATGAGGAAGAAGGTATTTCATACAAGAAACTTTCATTAGGAAAACATTTTACTGTAAGTATAATTAAGTTCATTAAACCATTTYTCTAGGGACACTATAGAAAATTTGGAACTCAGAATGCTCTAAATCTTCTGTCTTTGTTTTTCTTTTTCTTTTTTTCCTTCATGTTGGACCCTTCAGTTTTCATTCAGATATATTTTCTTTGACCTAAATAACTGGCATTTTAATTGTACTGCTATTAAATGTGGTAACTTGTTTTTGTTCTGATATAGGGAAAGAAAAGCAGTGTCTTAACCTTTCACACCATTGATGTGTGATTTGGGGAAGGGAGAGGAGAATACAGAGTCAAAGGGAAGGGATCTGCTTTTAGGAAAACTGTGTAAGCACGTTTTTTAGGAGCATCATAATATTGATGGTTACATGAAGTAGGCCTCTTCACAAGTTAACCATATCACAAGCACTTCCTTTTCCAACTTGTAACTTCTCATCGAGACTTCCCAGCACGTTATCCTRRGTWTCCATAGCTGTACTTTGCTCAGCTACTCTTAGGCTTCTCATTCTCCCCTTGATCACAGTACCCCTTTCTACATAGCCTTGAATATGAGACTGTGAAAAAGTTAGAGAGAGAAAAGAGAAAACAGGAAAGATCAACTATTAGAGATATGGTTATTGTTGAATACATCCTGGGATTATTTTAAAGATGAGGCATCTTGTAAAAGTAAAACAATCTACCATCTAAAGTTAGAGTGAAAAGTGAAGATTCTGATACAGTCCTAATAACTATGGAACCTTACTGAATAACTTCATCAGCAGCAGAATGTATACTGCATTATAATAATTCATATGAAACTATGTCACATCGGGGAGTCCAATCATACACCACTGGATGCTAATTAAATACCTCAGGTTATTGAAGGTGAAACATCTCACTGGGTATCAAATACCTGATGTAAAAACAGAGGAGGAATGTTGGAGAGACCTTGGATCTCAAAGGGCATAGAATTCGCTGTGGTTTTAGGATTTTCCGTGGCATATAAATAAATATGCCAAAATGTTCCTAAAACTGCTAGAGGAAAAAATATGAAGTATGTTTCACTTCAGTATTATAAGGGCCTTGATAAGTCAGGCCCACATTACATTTGAGCAAGGCCTGAAGATGAGGAAGAGGCTCATAAGGTTCTCCTATCTACAGCTGAACTGCTGGCAACTGACTGCTTCTGAGAGAGGGCAGTATTGCTTCTACCTGTGTCCCTGCTGGTGATCCTGCCAGGCTCTGATGGACGGTTCAAAACCCATGGTTCCATCNTCCATAGCTGTACTTTGCTCAGCTACTCTTAGGCTTCTCATTCTCCCCTTGATCACAGTACCCCTTTCTACATAGCCTTGAATATGAGACTGTGAAAAAGTTAGAGAGAGAAAAGAGAAAACAGGAAAGATCAACTATTAGAGATATGGTTATTGTTGAATACATCCTGGGATTATTTTAAAGATGAGGCATCTTGTAAAAGTAAAACAATCTACCATCTAAAGTTAGAGTGAAAAGTGAAGATTCTGATACAGTCCTAATAACTATGGAACCTTACTGAATAACTTCATCAGCAGCAGAATGTATACTGCATTATAATAATTCATATGAAACTATGTCACATCGGGGAGTCCAATCATACACCACTGGATGCTAATTAAATACCTCAGGTTATTGAAGGTGAAACATCTCACTGGGTATCAAATACCTGATGTAAAAACAGAGGAGGAATGTTGGAGAGACCTTGGATCTCAAAGGGCATAGAATTCGCTGTGGTTTTAGGATTTTCCGTGGCATATAAATAAATATGCCAAAATGTT
Organism: Apodemus speciosus; assembly: GCA_002335545.1. Taxonomy (NCBI): domain Eukaryota; kingdom Metazoa; phylum Chordata; class Mammalia; order Rodentia; family Muridae; genus Apodemus; species Apodemus speciosus. The sequence continues at coordinate 112,761 of BDUI01000245.1, forward strand.
CCTAAAACTGCTAGAGGAAAAAATATGAAGTATGTTTCACTTCAGTATTATAAGGGCCTTGATAAGTCAGGCCCACATTACATTTGAGCAAGGCCTGAAGATGAGGAAGAGGCTCATAAGGTTCTCCTATCTACAGCTGAACTGCTGGCAACTGACTGCTTCTGAGAGAGGGCAGTATTGCTTCTACCTGTGTCCCTGCTGGTGATCCTGCCAGGCTCTGATGGACGGTTCAAAACCCATGGTTCCATCSTCTGCCATAGTTACACTTATGTGGAACACACAAACAAACAAAAAGTTATGAATCTGGAAATCACACTTTTAAGGAAGGAAATGGACAGGATAGCAAGGGGAGAAAGAAGGTAGGATTGTGATCGGAATGTACTACATACATGTATGATACTTTACTTGTAATTCAATTTCTATGAAATAATTTCAAAACGTATTTTCTTCACATGTCTTCACTGTACAAGCACAAGTATGGGCACAAGCCCATTTGCTAATACTTTCAATGTCATATATAATCCTGTTGCCCTCTCAAAAACTTAAAATATTGTGGTAATACATATAATTGTTTTATCTATTATAAGTGGTCCTTGGCATACTTACTAGATAGATTTTCTGTAATCGTATTTCTGATTGATAAAAATGTAATGTTCTAAATTCTAAGATACAAAACCCTATAATTTATAATTAAAATTATATTTCTAATTAAATTGCAGAGATATGAAACTCCAATTTCTTATGCACAAAAACATTCTGTCAAACACAGTAAAATACATGATTTAATACAGTTCATTTCATTACCAAATCTCTACATACTACTGTAGTTATTCCAACAAGCCCAAAACTACTTTCCATAAAACTGTGAATAGAGATTTTAAATGCTAATTTCAAAATATATCAACACATATATTTCTTATACCTTGCTTTCAGATATAGTTTGATTATTGCGTTTGAAAACATTTTGAGCAAGGTGTGTGTGTGTGTGTGTGTGTGTGTGTGTGTGATAAATCAGAATATTTTATTTCAGAACTCAATTTTCTCACTCATTACATCATAAATCATTTTTCATCTGTCTGTCTGCTGTCCCAGCACAAACAAAGGAGAGGAGGCCAGAGTAAAGACGTGAAGGCAATGAGGGCGAAGGTAAAAAGGCAGGAGGACAGGAGAGCTGGGGCAAGCCAGTATCCATGGAAGGAGCAGAGTCTATGAGACACAATGGGTATCACCTCCCTTTTGAAGTCTGCATTACATAGGCTCTCTTACCACAAATGTGTCACTGATGCACCCACAGGAGTCCCCTTCCCACTGGGACTCTCACACTATGAGGTCTCACTTCTAAATCATGATGATTTCTGCATCACCCCACATCTATGTTGTGCTTGTATGCCCAGATCTGCAACCAGGCATAGCTCCCGCATTTCTGCAATGAGCACTATGCAGAGACAAAGCTGAATCCCTACCTCCTAAGAGTTCGTTTTAGTATTGCATCCAGTTCTAAGAGATTTCCTGTAATTATCTTATTTGATTCACGCAAGAATCCCGCAGGGTACCATTTCACAAATGAAATCACCTTCCGTGGGGTTAAGTGACTTGCTCCAGGTCTAATGAACAAGGTAAGTGATGACACTGGCCCTGAGATCCAGGTGTTCTAGCTCTGAACCTTGTGCTTTTTCATCCCATCACACTGCTGCAATCAACAGGGTACTTAGAATCAGGACTAAAAACAATTGCTCATCAATTCATGAAACGCAGGTGCCTTTTCCAGCYCCTGACTGGCATAGTCAAAGTGATTTGATAGCTGTTGGGTTTAATAAACTGTGCCACTGAATTGGGGGAAGACACAGTAGGAAAATTTTCTTTTGTTTTTAATATTCTACTTCTTATTTTACCTTTGCTACCTCTGGCCTGCTAATTCACAAAAGTGTCTGTTGTGGAAATGTTGCCCTCTTAATCCACTGGCTTGCATTGCTAATAAGGGCAGTAGTTAATAAGCATGTATGTACTACTCAAAATAATTTTATTATATATTTACATATGAACATATTCATATAAAATATTAAATGCACTTATATTAAACATATAATACAATGACTAAATATATATTAAATATTATATTTAATATAGATTTCTGATTGCATTCGTAATAGCCAGTTGAAACAGTATTACTTGCACCAAAAACATTCTGGTCAGTGCCTGTACAAGCCAGTTCCTCTACAAGATTCTAACTGGATGTAACATACATTTGCCTTAATCCTTAAATTGTTTAAAAATGTGGATTTACTTATAGCTCCAATGATTATCTAAATCTTCCCTTTACCTCCCTACCTTCCCAAAAGAAGTTAACATTTACTGTCTATTTGGTGCTAGATCCCGTGTACAGCAGGAAACAAAAATGACAGATTTGCTTGTAAAGATAGAAGATCTGGACAAACAGATAAAGCAAAGCTGATAAATATATAAACAATAAGAGCAGCACAAAGGAAAATGGTCTACCAGGTTACACAGCAGAGAAAAGTGTTTTGATTTCAAAGGTCAAGGTCATTTTCTGGGGAGCTGAAACTGGTAAAACATTCATCTCTGTGGTTTGTTAAGCAGATTTGGTAGTCAGAGAACAGAGGTAGGGGAATGTGGATTTATATGGAGAAGCAGGTATGATGGTTAGCTCTCATTCTCAAGAGTATTTGAAATAGTCTGGAAGACAAGCACCCAGGCACATAAGAGGTAGTATCTTGGTTAGGTAAGCTTCTGTGAATATAAGGAAATTTTCTAATTAGATTAATTGAGGTGGAAGACCCACCTTCTGTGGGCAAAACCTTTCTGTCACTAGGGTCCTGAGGTCCTGGAAGCCAGCTAAACAAAAGTATCCATTGCTGGTTTTTGACTGTGTGTGTGATATGATCAGCTGCCTCGAGCCCCTCTTGCTGTTATTTTCCTGCAATAATCGACTTACATAATATATATAAATGATTGAATTCCAAGCCGAAATAACCTTTCTCCCTTAAGTTGCATTTGTCGAGGTCTTTTATCACAGAAACAGGATAGAGCAGAGCAGAACTCTGAGCACTCATGAGTTGTGTTGAAGACCCTATTTTATTTTACTTKACACAGGGTCTCATTTTGTAGCTTTAGCTGTCCTGCAGCTTGCTACATAGATGAGGCTGGATCTACCTGCCTTTACCTCCCAACTGCTTGAATTAAAGCATGTACCACCATGCTTGGCGAGGTGACCCTATTTTGTTACAAGTAAACCATTCAAAMTGTTCACACATACAGAAGGTAGAAGCAGTGGTTAGGTCAAGCCACAATAATACAGTTCCAGAAAACAGTCCTGAAGACATTCTAGCTGTTCTGCTGTGCCAACCAAGAAACAAGACTGTCTATGATTGAACCCTGAGAAGGCATGAGATTTGCAGTCAATATTTTTCACAATAAATGAAAGCATAGTTTAGCAACAAGATAGAGTTTAAGGGCACCTTGGTGATATAAATCTTCTCGTGTTTAATTGCCTGCTTAGAACATTCTTTTTCTCGTTTACAACAGTAATAATGGCAACTTACATCTGTATTGCTTTTGGCTTCAGAGGATATTAGTTCTCTAATGGAAGCGAGCAGGTGTTCATCTTTCCTTCAAAGCACCCAGCATACTATGCTGTGCAAGTGGGCCTTTTATTTTTAAGCAACTAATTACTATTAGTTGGAGATGTCATTGTAAAGTAGCTATACTAAACAGACTATAAAACAACTTCTGGAAACATATTACATATTCTCTGCAGACAATTATACTGACTTAGATGAATAGCTGAGATCGCTGGTTAACATGTGTCACTACTAGGGGATTTCTTATCTTACTATAGGATTTCTAAAAGATACCTAAGATTCATTAAAGGTATTTTGKTTTTTTCCATTCAAGAAAAATATAAATGACTCTGGAACAATGAGCCTATATACAAAACAATAAAGAAAAGAATTCATGAAAAAGTAACAAAAATAATCCAAATTAACTTACTTTTTATTTTTTATTGGTTATTTTATTTATTTACATTTTATTTTATTTTATTTTTTATTGTTTTTATTTTTTTAGGTTTTCAGTAAAGCTTTTATATTCATCAAAAGATAAATAGACTACTGGGCCTCTTGACACTGTACTAGAAGTGGCTAGGAAAGCTGGTTAGTTAGATCTCTCTCTCTCTTTTTTTTTATTCGATACTGTATAAACTTTTCCTGGTTTTGTGGAACTAAAATTCTAGTACATGACATAATCAACAAACTATATAGAGTATAAAATATATACTAAAGCATGTGCTACTTTAATTATCAGGAAAGACACGAGGCGAAAGTGAACAATTTTAGGTAGGGAAGGTAGTCGTCATCGCGCAAGGGGAGGGATTTCTGAATAAGGACAAGAGAGAAGGTGAGGGAGCTGAGGAGATGAGCAACACGGGAGCATCGACTCCATAAGGACTGGCGAGGACAAGACACAGGCACAGGTGAGAAGCTGGAAAGGTTAAAAACAAAAACAAAAACAACTTCTGGAATATGATCAGGGTGGACCCCAGCCTTATGGACCACTCTGTGGCTCCACGCGCAACAGAGAATCCAGTTACTCTTTTTAGCTTAGTTCATCTCTGTCATTGGTCACCTGTCCTTTCCGCTGTACCTTCCTGTGTGTGGCAGGAAATTACTTGACTGTGTGCTTTTGTCAGAGCGTGTGAGTTCATCCCTTCTGCAGTGAAATGTAGCAACCTACATGGACAGGTGAGTGCTATAGGGGGATTAAACATTCCTTCAAGATCCCAGCTTTGAACAGTTAAAATTCTTGTCTCTACGGAAATATCAACCATCATTACAACTGGTCTAATCAAAAAACCAACCTTGGATGCTGAAACATTATATGAAAATAAAGTTTAAACATCCACTGTGATAATTCTAGAATATATGTGCTTCCCTTTAATATAAGAAAAAATAGCAAATATGTTTACTCATACATGTATACACTGTGCTGATACATACTCTAATGCTGTTTTCTGAATTTAGCCATTTCTTTCAATTCTGTGTCAGCTTCCTTCCCCCAGTTTGGGATCTTATGAGAACTATTGAAAGACAGCATGCTAGTCAATTACTTTTAAAAACCTTGAATGGCTTTCAAGTACATTTTGGCATAAGCCCATTAAGCAAAGTATTACTTAAATAACTGTAGTATTCCAGGCTACATTGCTTGGGCTACAGTGGCCATAAATAGAGGTGGGTTTAAAAAGGCTTTTGAAGCAAGGGTTGGTAAATCTGTGACCTTTCTCTAGCTTAATTGATTTACCTAAATTACTACCTATCATTTATGTGTGTGTGTGTGTGTGTGTGTGTGTGTGTGTGTGTATCTGTGTCTGTGTCTCTGTCTGTGTGTGTGGGGTTTGTACATATGTATATATCTCCACCCCTAAGTCACCACAGTCCCAATACCAAAACATATGGGACATGGGACAACTATTTCTATTGCATCAAAGTAAAATCTAGAAATTTCTTTCATAAAATCCATATAATACATTCTTGTTGAGTAGTTCCCCTTCAACTAGGACAATCCCAATAACCCAAAGTGGAAATACTGATGAGCCACTGCACTGAGAAGGCTTTTGTCGAAAAGGCAGTTCATTCTTCAGCTGCCAAATCCATCCAAAAATAAACCAAAATAGTCACTAAACATGCTTTGAGAGTGGAGAGAATCTGTTTCCCTCTAACTATAATCAAACTCTGTTCTTGTGAATCTTGGAACATCATCATTTTGACTTTTTCTTTATACTTCATTTAAATATTTCTACTCAGTTGGCTTAAATGTGAGGAGTTTTTCCCTGAGAAAACTTATTAAAGTAATGAAGTGTTAGGTCCTAATTATGGACACGTGAATGGAGTTTTCACATAAATGTGATAGCTAAAGGATGTTGTCCTCATTTTCAGATGTAGTAATGAGAATCCTTACTTCTCCAATTACTCACAGTGGCCACCTAGGTCACTTCTCAATGTGTTTGATCTCAGCAACATAGTTAGAAGAGTAAAATTATATTACCCTTTGAAGTCCAATCCCTATTCATTACAAAGTTTAAGTAAAATTTTAAATCAAATAGCATCCTGGAAAACAAAGCTTGAGAGATAAATTTCTAAAATGAAGGGGAGTTCAAAGAAAGGTGACTTTCCAGCTAAAGTCCATTATTCAACTAATAAGAGAAATAGTATAAGCAATCCATTTACCCAGTTCTTTAGGTAATAAAAGCAGTTATCAGGTTATAGCATAACATGTAAATTACAACAAACAGGTTTAAAAATATTTTTTTCAAGTCTATTCACTCACCAATTCCCAATTAGGACACAGACTTCACATATATCAGAGGCATAATGAGAGAGGATTCTTCATAGCTATGTGTGCAAAATCTAGAAATTCTCCTGGGCTAAATCCCCTTCTCCAGCCAGTGAGGATGGACACAGCCATGATCACTTGTGCCCTGGGACTCAGACAGAAAGTAATTCCATCAGGACAACTCATCCTGAGGACTCTGGCCTTGTTTCAGATTTGAGAGAATGGTGGGAAAACTCATCCTCCCTTTGAAAATAATCTTGACCTACATTAACTGAATTTCTTAATGTCAGAGTCTAAATCCAGATCTATTAACGAGTTTCTCTTAAGATMATATACTGTGTTGATATAGACTCTAATGCTGTTTATTGTAATTAGCTATTTATTACCAGTTTTTCAATTCTATCTTAGATTTCCTCCCCCAGTTCAGGATCTTATGAGGACAACTATTGAAAGACAAGGTGCTAATAAATCTACTTTTCAAAGCTTGAATGGTTTTTAAATATTTTTAACATAAGTGTTTTATATATAAGCTATTACTTAAATAACTGTACTATTCTAGGCTACATTGTCTGGGCTACAGTGACCTTAAATAGAAGTGGGTTTAAGAGGGCTTTTGGAATTAGGGTTGGTGAATCTATGAACTTACTCCAACTTAATTGATTTACCTACATAACTACCTATCTTGTTCACTGCATTTCAGGAATAYAAGATACTGCTGAAAATTTAAAATACCCTCAGATGCCAAGAATTTACAGTGTCAGGAATACAAAGTGCCAGAGGTGAACTCTGAAGATGCAAATGGAATCCTACTCATGCCTATAACAAGAAGAGAGTTGATTAATATTTATGACCTGGGTCTTCTCATCTTGAGATTGAGATAATATTATTTTACATAACAATGTAATTAGATAATAGACTAAATTCTTAACATATTACAGCCCCTCAGTAGATGCTGGATGACTGTGCATATTTAGGAAATATTATATAAGATAGGTCATATCTGCTTTGAACATTCCTCACATTGGTGCTAAAACGGATAACTCGCATATCACTGATTTTCTTAATTCATTAAAATATCTGTGATAAAAGGAAAACTGCTAGTACAAATTCACTAGTACACAGTCAGAGGCACAGATCCAGACAGTCAGTCAGGATTCTGTCCAGTAGATAATAGCAAAACTTCAACAAAATAATTCTGTGATTCAATGCTTCATATTAGCAATAAGACTAAGAAAGAAAGAGTACCATAGTTTTGAGAAGTTGGGGAAGGGTTTATACACAAATCTGAATGCATAGACCTTTCTGTAAAAGGCTAAAATGCACTGTGTAAAGAAACTGAACTGAGTCTAAATCTTCTGAAGCTCTATATTCCATAATAAGGATTTTTAATTTGACACTACAGACAAAATATGAATAGCTAAAGACATTTGGAGAAAAAAAAAGAAAAAAAATTAACCTKATCATAGAGGGAACTGGCCATGTGTATAATGACAGAGTCTGAACCAAACATTGGGAAGGTCAAAGATTAAAATTTAGAGATTGTAAATAGTAAATAAAACAATTAGAAGGCAAAGATATTGTAAGATGACATTTCAAAATGGAAATGCCTTCTTGGTTAGTCAGCATAGAAACTAGGTCTGTAAGYGACAGGAGCCAGTGTGTGACACTAATCAGCAGAGACACAAGTGAAGTTTTGAGACACACACAATTCCCCGGGCTACAGTGTAAAAAATAGCTCTGAACTCTAGCTGTGCATCTGAATTACTTACACAGCTTTAAACATTTGCTCATGCTCTGGGCCTCACCCCAGAGGTTGTGATCATGGCTGGGGTTGAGCATAGCTGAAGCAGAGAAAGAACAGAGGGTAAAGAGGAGCCTCAGGGAACTCCTGGGGCAAGGTAGGAAAAAGAGATTGAAAAGGAAGCAGAGTTTGCAGAAGTGAAAGGAAAAGCCAGCGGATGAAATATGGCAGAATCCTGTGCAAAAGGAGATTTCAAGAGAGCTTGGTGATGAGCACGGTGACCATACAGATATCAGTGGTGAGAGATCTAAACAGTGCCTGCTTCCTGTGGGGGCTTGCTTCATGTGCATTCCCAGGAACAGATGAGGGCTGGGAAAACRGCGTCCTTTCTCTGGGGCTCAGATAAGCTGACGGCCTAGGAAGCCTACAGTGGACCAGAAGCAGATGGTCTCAGCTGGTTTGAATGGGATTGATTAGACTAAGCTTCGAGCTGCAACCTTCCACATCCCATGAATATGATCAAAAATTAGCCCCGTGCCAGAGAAGAAAGCTGTAACAACATTCACAGTGAATAACTGATTCATTCATTCATTCCACCAGCCAGTCAGATATTTCTACATCCATTCATTTAGCAGCCATTTACTGCAGGCAATGAAGACAGCACTTCAAAACAATCTTGAAGCCACGTGATTTGTGTTAATTTGCATATAATTTTAATCTGTTTCAAAACTGTAGTACAGCATATTTAACATGTATTTTTGAAGTACTTGAAATTCATTTTGACAGATTTTTTTAAAGCAAAAAGCATATTTTTATTGTGAGCAGACTATTTTTCCCTCCAATATCCCCCACAGTACTTCTGCAAGTGTCTACCTCATTAGAATTTAGTTTTGTTATCCTAAAAGTGTCAGACTAATGGGTACTTTTAAAATTATTACATTAATGTTCTTAATGCAAATTTCAGCTTTGAAGCCTTCATTAACAAAAGAGAAGGCCAGATCTCTTTAACTAAGCATGAGCCATCTTCCGTCTTCTGTAACTATCACTGCCCTTGTTACAAAAGCCTTAAAGAAAAC
>BDUI01000245.1:198501-217359 GCA_002335545.1 Apodemus speciosus
GGATGGAACTAAAAAAATAACATCCAGAGTGAGGTAACCCACTCACAAAAAAGACACATGGTATATACTCTCTGATAGTGGATATTAGCCCAAAAGTTCAGAATAGCTACAATATATCTCACAGATCATATAAAGCTCAAGAAGAAGGAAGACCAAAGTGTGGGTACTTTGGTCCAACTTAGAAGAGGGAAAAAGTAAGAGGTAGAGGAAGGGAGGGATCTGGGAGAGAGAAAGGAGAGAGAGGGAAAAGGGGGCAGGATCAGGTGTGGGAGAAGACTGGGCAGAAATACAGAGGGTCAGGAAATTAAGGAGGTATGTAGTAGTGAGGGATGGGGAACTGGGTGTAGCCACTAGATAGTCCCAGATGCCGGGCACTCAAGAGGTTCACAGAACCCAACAGAGATGACACTGGCCAAAATATCCAACAAAAGGAAGATAGAACTTGTAGAGGCCATATCCAATGGATAGGCACAGCCCCTGGCTGAGGAATGGGGCCACCCACTCATCTCAAAAATTTTAATCCAGAATTGTTCCTGTCTAAAGAAAATGTAGAGACAAAGAATGGAGCAGAGACTGAAGGAAAGGTCATCCAGAGGCCACCCGACCTAGGAATCCATCCCATCTGCAGAGAGCAAACCCAGACACTACAGCTGATGTCAAGAAGCACTTGCTGACAGGAGCCTGGCACAGCTGTCCTCTGAAAGGCTCTGCCAGCACCTGACCAATACAGATGTGGATTCCTGCAGGCAACCATTGGACTGTACACAGGGATCCCAATGGAAGAGTTAGAGAAAGGACTTATGGAGCTGAAGGGATTTGAAACCCCATAGGAAGAACAACAATATCAACCAATTAGAACCCCCAGAGCTCCCAGGGACTAAACTACCAATCAAAGAGAATTGGAGGGACCAACTCCAATTCTTAAACTTAAAGAAATGTTCAACATACTTAGTCATAAGGGAAATGCAAATCAAAACAACCCTGAGACTCCACCTCATACCAGTCAGAATGGCTAAGGTCAAAAACTCAGCTGACAGCAGATGCTGGAGAGTATGTGGAGAAAAAGGAACACTCTTCCATTGCTGGTGAGATTGGCTCCAGCTCCATATGTAGCTGAGAATGGCCTTGTTGGGCATCGATGGAACGAGAGGCCCTTGGTCCTGTGGAGGTTCTATGCCCCAGAGTAGGGGGATGAAGGGCAGTGAAGCTGGAGTGGGTGCATGGGTGGGTGGGGGAGCACTGCCATATTTGCAGGGGTAGGGGGGTTGGGATAATAGCTTTGTGGAGGAGGGGAAACTGGAAAGGAGAACAACATTTGAAATGTAAATAAATAAAATAACCAATAAAACAATGATTCATTTGTCTTTGCACCCTGAAAAATAAATTAACTTTCCAGTTTTTAAATTGGCGATTACTTTAGGAAAATCTGGTACAATATTAAAATGTCTTCAACAAAAAACATATTCTTTTGCTTGTTTTCTTTCCTTGCTGTGGTCCAGCTTGAAGAGAAATGGCCTTGAGCTGGAGGGAAGTCATAGAAGCTCTCTTCTACTCAGCCATCTTTACTGAAATCAACCACAAGATGTAGAGACTCACTGAGCAGACAGGAGTTGGATTCACCCAGCTTCCCCAATAGTTTTTCATTTGGACTCAAGAGACTATGGGATTCTGACCGTTTATCCTTGGTTGATGTTGGACTCTGAAGTCAGGTTTYGCTCAACACAGTCCTGGTTGATATCACTGAAGAGGAAAAATTCTCAGTTCCAGCAAAGAAGCCTTCTCACTGCTGCCTCTGTCCTCGTGGGTCTCACAGCCAGGAGGAGTCTYAGCACTGTGCAGGGGCTATTGGGGTATGGTAACCATGAGAGTAACTAACACAGGAGTATGGAAAAGTTACAATGTGAGGAAACAGAAGAGAGACAATGTAGGAAGCCCTGAGGAGGAGAAGTGGCAGTAAGTCAGAAGCCAGGCTATGTCAGGTTAGAGACCCAGCAAGCTCTTAGCATTTTTATACTATGAAAGCAGTACAGCACACAAATTTCTCCTTCCACGTGCWTGATTACTCAGAAATGCCATGGAATATGTCTTTATAATAGTTCATTTTTTCCAAGATATATTAATATAGCCTATCTAAAGTTAGAACCTGTTTTAAATCTTTCCCAGACAAAGTTAAGTAGAAAACTTAAAGAAAAAAGAAAAACCCATAAAATAAAGATCAACTTAAAAATCTATATGTAACCAAGAATTTCAAAAAGCGATACATATTAAACCACCAAAATACTATGCAAAAATCAAACTAGGCAAAGGCAGAGTCATTCTGATATAGAAGTAACTCTTTTAGAAATAATATTAAAAGGGCAAYAAACCAAATATCAATAACTTAACTAATATTTAGCAGGTACCTACTCTAAATGCATGAGACTAAACTAAAGATTACACTTTAAAGGGGATTTTGAAAGTATGAGTAGATCAGTAAAGGAATGAACTAGAGTTAACTTACTYCACGCCAAGAAGCTTTTCAGGCTACAGCTGAACAAGGAGTGTAGCAATCCCACAATACAAGGGCAACAAGAGGCTTTGTCAGTGGAAAAAATGTAAACAAAATATTTTGCTTGTTGAAGGAAGTGGATATTCTTCTTGGTGAAGCAATTGATGATCTTTTCCCAGAACTTCTCCTCCATAACATAGTCAAAACACAACCACCCTCCTCTATTAAACCACCCTCATCTATTACAATAACATCCAATCACCATGCCCTTCAACAAAAAGAGTCGTTTTCAAGTCAAGTTTGTACCTTTCAACAAGGAGAATATTTTTAGAGTCAAGTTTGTGACTGTGCAAATCAATCTGTGAGGAGTACATGATCATCAAATGAGTCATCTATTTTACTTTTGGAGCAAATGCACACCAGGCTGAAAGCAACGAGAGTAGCTTTTAAAGGACTCAATAAGGAGGACAGTGGTCTAGCCTTCCGTCCTTGGAGGAGTGGCTCTGGATAAATGTCCACCATGGGTCATCTTTCATGCTGTTCCACCAGGTTTCCCAGATGCTGCTGAGTGCTGGCCTGCCACAGCAAACTATGAGGCGAGCTCCCACCCAGATGCTAATTCTCTTCTCACCTCTGGTGAATCAGTTTTGAGCTCCACAGTGCCCACTCTAGTCTACTCTGGTATTCATTGATATATAAGTTTCTTCATTTCAATGTGTCTGGTGAAGACAGACAGAGATATTTCTGATATAAATATAAAATATGTGCATGTGCACATGATCATATATCTACACATACCATTTATAATTAATAGATGTTAAAAACTGTCCTCTATAAATAAGCTTTAATTACTTGAAAGGACAAGAAAGAACAATTTATATACTATATGCTTTGAAACACTAGCAAAGTCTTAGAAATTGATTCATAGACTTGGTATGTATCTTCTGAGGAGCTTGTAGAATAAACAGACACTAGCTTCAATATTCAATTTAGTCAGTATCTAAATAGTAGGACCTAAGAAAACCTATTCATGGCATGTTTCCAGGTTATACACATATTGCAGCTTTTATGAACATACTGGACTTCACTATCAGGGCCACTTAATCCTATTGTTCCAGATTAGACAGCTTACACCTGCAAAGGACAGAACCCTAAACTGAATTTATACCCTGCCTCCCAATACTAGGATCCATTTGTAAAACTGTTATGTTTTAATAGTAACAATACACAAACAATAAACCAAGAGGTAGTGCTTTCCGTAGGGCACAAATAAAGGGCCGACCTAGATTATTTAGACTTTTTCACTTAAACCATTAAGACCAAACACAGTTTTAATAAACTCAAAGCACCAGGAGAATAACATATGCTCTGTGTTAAATGAAATTCTATGATCCTGTGGGAGCACTGAACRCCTACCTAAGATAAGGTCTGTGGAGAACTGCCAGGGTATTCTTTAACACAGTCCTGCTGGTTCAAGATGTTTGCAAAGATGGCCCCCATAAGACAAAATCAGAATGAGCACCATCAGATTTTATTTCAGGCAACCACAAGTTCTTCCCTTTCAGTGAAAATACCAACAACAGGGCAAACATAATTGGACTTTACAAAGCCTCATTAAGCCTGGCAGGGCAGTACATGTAAATGGCGTCAGCCCTTGGGAATTAGAGGTCAGAGGTCGTTTTCTAAACAGCCAGCTTGAGTCCATCCTAGGCTACATGTGACTCCAGCTCAAAACATAAAACAAATCAACCAAATAAGTAAGTAGTAAAATCTGATTTATCTTCTTCTTTTAAAAAGTTCTTTGTGCTGGTTAACCTTCATTGTCAACTTGATGGGGCATAGGTTCACCTGGGAAATAAATCTCTGGACATGTCTCGTGAAAGGTGTCACAGGGAGGTTTAGCGGAGATAGAGAGGCCCTGGCAGGAAGTGGGCAGTACCACTCCGAGGGCCGGCACCTGGGCTGAATCACAAATGACACAGGAGGATCAGCTGCCTGCCCCAACTCTGCTTCTGTCTCTAATATCTGCTGTGTCGTGCTCCTACCCCAGGCTTTCTGTGTTACGGTGTATTATACCCTCAAACCAAGTGGAGATGAGCTCAGCTCCCTTAACTTAATTTTGTTTATTTATCAAAGCCAAAAGAAAGTTAACAAATACTATTACCATCTCATCTTAGCAGCTTCTCTGAACTCCTAGGCTGTCACTTGCCTTTCAGATTTCCAGTGGTTCATTATCAACAACACAGCAACAGAAAAATCCTGCTATATTTCATTATATTGCAATCTGCCTAAGTTAAAAATTCATTATTCAAGCTGTTGTCAATTATTTTGAAATGAAGTAAAAAAATACTAGTTAGCTATTTATATGTTTTACAACCCAACCATGTACTTCAATTACATGATTTAAAAGACACCTTTTCCTCYGTAGATGAAACTGAAACKTAGAATATCTGTGCAAACTTAAGACAGATACATAAAATGTCAACYATCAAACATGGATTTTTGTGTTTGAGGGCAYGCTCCATGTTACACACAATGAAAAATTTGGAGGTCAGTATCTCTTTTGCATCAGGAGCCTTGTGCTGTCATGTATAAAATTATAGTAACCTGAAGCCTCCATGCTACAAGGAAGACTAAGACATATCCTGTATGAAGATGGTGGTGTCTGCTCCAGCTGAGCCCAGCCTGTAAGTCACCCTACCTAGACATAGCTATGACAGTAAAGACGCCTCAGGAGAAGTCAAGGTCTCAGGGGCTATGACCATCCCAGGAGGCCTCACCTCCCCGCTCAGCTCAGGCTGCAGATGTCACCAGGCAGAGGCAAGGCATGCTGACTCTCTGTGGCTCAGGATCCCACAGTGTCAGAAATGCTGTTTGTTTTATGCTGCCTTGATTGAGCTGGAAGTAGGTATAAATAATTGAAGGTTGCCACAGTAAACTTATAAATAGTACGAAATAATATATAATTTAAACAACTGTGACAGAGAAGTAAAATTAAGGGGCTGTGTTTTAAATTAAAGACAATTATTATTTGTATTGATTTTAAGAACACAAAATACTTCCTTTTGTTTTTTAAATAAAAAATTTTTGTATTGAATATATTCTACTTTTACATTTCAAATGCTAAAACCTTTCCCGGTTTCCCTCCTCCCACCCTCTGCCTCCAAGAAGATGCCCCTCCACCTGGCCCACTCCCACCTACCCTGCCTCAATTTCCCCATGCTGGGGCATCTATTGAGCCTTCACAGGATCAAGGACCTCTCCTCCCACTAATGCCCGACAAGGCATTCCTCTGCCACACTTTTGGCTGGAACCNCCTACCTAAGATAAGGTCTGTGGAGAACTGCCAGGGTATTCTTTAACACAGTCCTGCTGGTTCAAGATGTTTGCAAAGATGGCCCCCATAAGACAAAATCAGAATGAGCACCATCAGATTTTATTTCAGGCAACCACAAGTTCTTCCCTTTCAGTGAAAATACCAACAACAGGGCAAACATAATTGGACTTTACAAAGCCTCATTAAGCCTGGCAGGGCAGTACATGTAAATGGCGTCAGCCCTTGGGAATTAGAGGTCAGAGGTCGTTTTCTAAACAGCCAGCTTGAGTCCATCCTAGGCTACATGTGACTCCAGCTCAAAACATAAAACAAATCAACCAAATAAGTAAGTAGTAAAATCTGATTTATCTTCTTCTTTTAAAAAGTTCTTTGTGCTGGTTAACCTTCATTGTCAACTTGATGGGGCATAGGTTCACCTGGGAAATAAATCTCTGGACATGTCTCGTGAAAGGTGTCACAGGGAGGTTTAGCGGAGATAGAGAGGCCCTGGCAGGAAGTGGGCAGTACCACTCCGAGGGCCGGCACCTGGGCTGAATCACAAATGACACAGGAGGATCAGCTGCCTGCCCCAACTCTGCTTCTGTCTCTAATATCTGCTGTGTCGTGCTCCTACCCCAGGCTTTCTGTGTTACGGTGTATTATACCCTCAAACCAAGTGGAGATGAGCTCAGCTCCCTTAACTTAATTTTGTTTATTTATCAAAGCCAAAAGAAAGTTAACAAATACTATTACCATCTCATCTTAGCAGCTTCTCTGAACTCCTAGGCTGTCACTTGCCTTTCAGATTTCCAGTGGTTCATTATCAACAACACAGCAACAGAAAAATCCTGCTATATTTCATTATATTGCAATCTGCCTAAGTTAAAAATTCATTATTCAAGCTGTTGTCAATTATTTTGAAATGAAGTAAAAAAATACTAGTTAGCTATTTATATGTTTTACAACCCAACCATGTACTTCAATTACATGATTTAAAAGACACCTTTTCCTCYGTAGATGAAACTGAAACKTAGAATATCTGTGCAAACTTAAGACAGATACATAAAATGTCAACYATCAAACATGGATTTTTGTGTTTGAGGGCAYGCTCCATGTTACACACAATGAAAAATTTGGAGGTCAGTATCTCTTTTGCATCAGGAGCCTTGTGCTGTCATGTATAAAATTATAGTAACCTGAAGCCTCCATGCTACAAGGAAGACTAAGACATATCCTGTATGAAGATGGTGGTGTCTGCTCCAGCTGAGCCCAGCCTGTAAGTCACCCTACCTAGACATAGCTATGACAGTAAAGACGCCTCAGGAGAAGTCAAGGTCTCAGGGGCTATGACCATCCCAGGAGGCCTCACCTCCCCGCTCAGCTCAGGCTGCAGATGTCACCAGGCAGAGGCAAGGCATGCTGACTCTCTGTGGCTCAGGATCCCACAGTGTCAGAAATGCTGTTTGTTTTATGCTGCCTTGATTGAGCTGGAAGTAGGTATAAATAATTGAAGGTTGCCACAGTAAACTTATAAATAGTACGAAATAATATATAATTTAAACAACTGTGACAGAGAAGTAAAATTAAGGGGCTGTGTTTTAAATTAAAGACAATTATTATTTGTATTGATTTTAAGAACACAAAATACTTCCTTTTGTTTTTTAAATAAAAAATTTTTGTATTGAATATATTCTACTTTTACATTTCAAATGCTAAAACCTTTCCCGGTTTCCCTCCTCCCACCCTCTGCCTCCAAGAAGATGCCCCTCCACCTGGCCCACTCCCACCTACCCTGCCTCAATTTCCCCATGCTGGGGCATCTATTGAGCCTTCACAGGATCAAGGACCTCTCCTCCCACTAATGCCCGACAAGGCATTCCTCTGCCACACTTTTGGCTGGAACCRTGTGTACCCCTTGGTTAATGGTTTAGTCCCTGGGAGTCCTGGGGCGTCTGGGTGGCCTACATCATTGTTCTTCCCATGGAGCTGCAAACCCCTTCGGCTCCTCCAGTCTGCCCTCCAACTCCTCCATTGGGGACCCCACGCTTAGTCCAACGGTTGGCTGCTAGCATCTGCCTTTGTATCTATAAGGCTCTGACAGGGCCCCTCCAGAGACAACCATAACAGGCTCCTTTCAGTATACACTTCTTGTCTTCCATAATAGTGTCCGGTTTGGTAACTGTTTATAGGATGAATCACCAGGTAGGGCAGTCTCTGGGTGGCCTTTACTTCAGTCTCTGCTCCACACTTTGTCTCCACAATTGCTTCTGTGAGCATTTTGTTCCCTTTCTCAGAGGAACCAGAGTACCCCCACTTCAGTCTTCCTTCTTCTTGAGCTTCCTGTGGTCTGTGAATTGTAACTTGTTAATTTTGAGCTTTTGGGCTAATATCCACTTATCAGTGAGTGCATACCATGTGTGTTCTTTTGTGATTGGGTTATCTCACTCAGGATGACACTTTCCAGTTCTATCAATCTGCCAAAGAATTTCATGAATTCATTGTTTTTAATAGCTGAATAGTACTACATTGTGTTTATATGCCACAATTTCTTTTAAATACTTCCTTTTAAAATGATGTTTCTATGATTACAAAACACAACTAAGGGTTCCTTCTAAGGGAATATTTTTATAAATGTTAAAATAGTTAAAACAGATAAATTCAGCACTAAATATATTTGGTCCCCAAGAAATCAGAGGAAAAATTATTAGGGTGAATTCTAATAACCACTATGATGGTCACTGTTACATTGTATTTACTTTCTGAATAAAGTAGACCCTGAACACATGGTGTCATACCCATGAGTACTTGACATCATAAATCAGAGCTGACCTCAGATCAGAGTATATGTGGAACCTAATCTGATCACATCAGGACCTTAAAAACACTTTTCAAGTGCTGGTGGAGAAGTGTAATCCAGAGAATAAAGGTGCGGAAGTGCTTTCCAAGTGCTGGTGGTCTGGAAATAGTAGAGGGAACTGGCTATATTTTAATGTAGAGGGTGGCCCTTGGCAATAGTCAATGAAGATATAGTGACCTCTCTTTTGAGGTCTCTCAAGAAGAGGGCAGCTTGATGCAAATCTTGGCCCTGTGCAGTCCAAATACAAACACAGTTCACTCTGCCCAGTCTGCTAACCCATAAGASTCTGCAAGAAACTGCTTTTTTTTTAGAAGCTAATTTTATGGAAATATGGAATTCAGCAATGTAAATCTAACAAACTATACCCTTATCTTACTGGGTCTACATAAAAAATAAGAATGCAAGTTTTAATTTTGTGTATTAAACTTGCTACGCTTTTCTATTTAAATTATTCTTAATTAAATTGTCAGCTAACCTTTTGTTTTTAACAGAAATACTAGCACACTGACAGATCCATCCCCTTCCCTTATATCACAGCCTAAGTGTTACAGCTGAGGACAGATTTGGAATAGAAARTAAATAATGACCACACCTTGTTAAGTGGCCACCCCGTGAAGAAATTGAATGCCATAGAGGCTCTTGGATATATCCCAGAAATTAYTTTTTCACAACAGTACATGTTTAGGTCTTCTACTTTGTATCACACGTTTTTAGCATGACTTTAAGGGATGAATACTCATATATCTTTTACCTAGATTTAACAATCTTCTGCCCCTGAAGCTTTATCTATGGGCAAATACTTATTGTTTTCTACTTCTTAACCAAAGTGAGAGCAGAGAGCATGAGAAGCCATCATACCTCTCCTGAATATAAGGACAGTCTTTTCAGAATAACATAAGGTTAAAAACAAAGAAATGTTTTTGTGTAACACACATGTTAGTACCCGCTTGCATGTGTCCCAGGATGCCACTTGCTCCTTTTCCACCAGCCAAAGTCCAGCCCTTACTCACCTCCATTTACTAGTACTTCAAATNTCTGCAAGAAACTGCTTTTTTTTTAGAAGCTAATTTTATGGAAATATGGAATTCAGCAATGTAAATCTAACAAACTATACCCTTATCTTACTGGGTCTACATAAAAAATAAGAATGCAAGTTTTAATTTTGTGTATTAAACTTGCTACGCTTTTCTATTTAAATTATTCTTAATTAAATTGTCAGCTAACCTTTTGTTTTTAACAGAAATACTAGCACACTGACAGATCCATCCCCTTCCCTTATATCACAGCCTAAGTGTTACAGCTGAGGACAGATTTGGAATAGAAARTAAATAATGACCACACCTTGTTAAGTGGCCACCCCGTGAAGAAATTGAATGCCATAGAGGCTCTTGGATATATCCCAGAAATTAYTTTTTCACAACAGTACATGTTTAGGTCTTCTACTTTGTATCACACGTTTTTAGCATGACTTTAAGGGATGAATACTCATATATCTTTTACCTAGATTTAACAATCTTCTGCCCCTGAAGCTTTATCTATGGGCAAATACTTATTGTTTTCTACTTCTTAACCAAAGTGAGAGCAGAGAGCATGAGAAGCCATCATACCTCTCCTGAATATAAGGACAGTCTTTTCAGAATAACATAAGGTTAAAAACAAAGAAATGTTTTTGTGTAACACACATGTTAGTACCCGCTTGCATGTGTCCCAGGATGCCACTTGCTCCTTTTCCACCAGCCAAAGTCCAGCCCTTACTCACCTCCATTTACTAGTACTTCAAATYGAGAGCTGGCTCCCTAATTTTCTTAGTTTTGTTTTTGGTTTATGACATAGCATTTTAACAAGTCCAGCCTAATTATCTTGGAGAAAGTTCTCTCTTAAGGATATTGTCAGTCATCAATTTGCAGTATAAACATGTTCCTCTACTCTTATATTTCTGTAAACCAAAACACAGATTATATATTGCTTGAGTTTAGCTCAAGTTAAAACTATGGACATGAACATAACACAGGAGCTCAAAGCAAAACACACATGTATCCAGCTGCCTACTGCTCCTAACATACACTTTGGTAAAGCATGGGTATCACTGGAAGGAAACATTTTATCCAGCGAATGTCTCCAGTATCCTGTAACATAATTATCTTCCTTTCCAGTTACCCTTTCAGGTAGTTATCTTGGTCACTGAGAGCTACAGATTGTAACAATTACTACTTTAAAGATTTTGAAGATAGTGATATTGTAAAATCTTTAGTTTATTAACTGTTGAACTGCTAAAAGTTTCTTTTCTTTTGTGAACTTCTGATTTTTAATGTACCCCATATCTATCTTCCCTCATATCCATCATGGCCATATGTTAAAAGCATTCAGTTAATGGCTAATTAGCATGTATAAAGTTCTTATTGAGTTCAATGGTAAATGTTGACCTCTGGCACTGATATACAATACAGTTCTGAGGCCATCACCACATGTATCACAGAATTTACTCATTTTCTTAATAGCCAGTGGACAGTAGTTGTTTCCACTTTAATGTATTTTAATGTTGCTATAATATTTACATCTTTGTAGTTTGTAACTGTGCTTCATTACTTCTATGTGAACAGTTATCTGTGGATTAATAATAGAATTACTGGCCAGGCGGTGGTGGCGCACACCTGTAATCCCAGCACTTGGGAGGCAGAGGCAGGTGGATTTCTGAGTTCGAGGCCAGCCTGGTCTACAGAGTGAGTTCCAGGACAGCCAGGACTACACAGAGAAACCCTGTCTCAAAAAAATAATAGAATTACTGAATAAACGCAGATGTAATATCATAGAATATCAATGTCCAGCAATGACAGAACTCAAAAGGCTAATGTAGAAAAATGTGAAGCCACCTTGAGGTGTATAATAAAGCCATGTGCAAAAAAAAGGGAAAAGAAAACAAATTCATCCAAAGTGATTGGACCATTCTGAACTGCCTAGTAGTACAGGTAATTCCCTACTTCACAATATCCTTTATTTTAAGCATTCATTTTAATTTTAGCTATTTCACTAAAATACTCACATTACTTTTGTTTCATTTTGATTTTTCCTATGACTTTAGATACAGACTATGATGGTATTGTTTCATATATATATCCATCATATATATATATATATATATACATATATATATATATATTCAATGTTATAATCTAGTTGTCTTTAATGTTCAATTTCCCAGGCCTCCATTTAGTAGACTTCTATTGACTTTCAAGATGATTTCATTAGAGTGGCTATAATCTAGCTCAGGTGGGGAAGTAAACTTCTTAGGTTCAACTTGTATTTTACCTGTGCTATATACATACTTCTCATGAATGAAAATGATTTAATAATTATTGTGCCTGGTATCATGGTGTCAGGTGGTATGCTAGGACCAAGATGGAAGTCCAAGTGTAGCTCACTGTAAAGGGATTTCTTGTCTCTTTGTTGTAAAGTCTGGCTGAAAGGCAGAATTTAGGTGCCTCTATGCAAAAAACAAACAAAAACTTCTGTATCAAAACAGACATTGTCTTCAATATTCTATCCTCAAAAGAGCCTTGCTCTGGTATGTGAAGATGCCAACTGTATATTGATAGCAATATCAACTTAGTACGGGTATCCATAATTAAGACAGATACTCCTAAACAGAGGCAGTTTTACCTAAAACAAGTATAGTCTCAAGCTTCTACCTGGAAGAAGARGGGTTTGGGGAGGAAGAGAAAAAGTACCCTTACTTCCTTCTTTGGTGACTATTCAAACCTTTAACCAAATAAAAAGGTAACAAATTAAGTCTACTAATATTTTCCTGCCCAGTAGCAAAATATTGCATATCAGAGCACTGGAGACACAGAAGACCACAGGATGGATAAAAACCTGCTGTTTATTTTTCCAGCTCCTGCTCAGGGGCCATCTTCCTGGTGGTCCATCTTCCTGCTGTTGCTTATTCAATCACTCTCCTTGAATCATGGCTGTCGAGAATCCACTTTCTTAAGCCAGGCATCATCCCACCCATGGCTTCTGTGGACAGCAATGGAGCAGGGCAAATAAGGAAAGGCAATGCTTGCTTAGCTTTCCCTCCGGTTGTATGTTTTCAGATATGAAAACTTGAAGTTGTTGTTCTGTGTGTGTGTGTGTGTGTGTGTGTGTGTGTGTGTGTGTGTGTTTCTGAAAGCAACTTCTCACAAACACCATCTGGATAAAGACAGGCGAGTGGCTTACAGGTAAATTACTCCTCTAGAAGACAAACCACCTTGCTGGAAGTGGAGATCAGAAAGGCCTGAGGCTCAGTGAGTCCTTTGCTAACATAAAGAAAAAGATGCCGTGGTGCAGAGGAGGACATCAGTGGCAGGCCATTCACTGCAGCTGCTCACGTCTAAGGAGGCTCTGCAGTTAACTGCAACCGAGCTGCATGAAAGAGGCTCTCCTACTGCACTCTCTAAGAGCTCAAAGACTAAAGGTAAAAATAATGTAATTTCTATCTAGACCACAAATAATCATACAGTTGGTCTAATTGTACGAAATATAGATAATTTAATGTTATGAAATTATGTTTCTTAAAACCCTAACTGGAAAGGCCCAATGCAGCAGTGTAGGGGAATACCAAAACAGGGAAGTGGGAAGGGGTGAATAGAGGAACAGAGGGAGGGAAAAAGACATATGGGACATTGGAGGGGGGCGGGGAAACCAGGAAAAGGGAAATGAAATGTAAATAAATATATCCAATAAAAAAATGTGAAAAAAAAAGAAAATTGCTGAAAAAAAATTAAATCACATTTCTCATGAGTATAATTTGGATTTGGTCAATTCCAGGTGTTTCTGTTTATGAGCACTTCTAAGATAATTTATTAAATAAAGTTCTAAGATAACCCAGGGAGTAGTTATCTCATGCATCTATATTTTATGACAACAGATGAGACCCCAAAGAGTCTAGATTGATTTTTATATAACCTAAGTTACATGAAAGTAAAAACTAAACATGTAATAATTTATAAATCTTCTAACATTAATTTGTAACTCATCAAAAGAAACACTGTTCTTATATAGTCGATGACCATCCAACTTCATTTTTATTTTAATCATAGACAGTGGTAAACCATAGAGAGACATTTATTGGTGGAAGATTCAATAATCGATAAGACTTTTGTTTGATCTTAAATAAATGTAAGTGAAAATGAAGCATTATATCCTCATCTGTGGAAACCATGATGAGGTAAGACCCATCAAATAGAAATAAAAACAAAATATCTCGGTCAAGGAGAAAGGACTAGAGTATCAGTGGCATCTTAACAGTCTTCTATAAGCCAGCATAGCACTGTGAAAAGAAGATGAGCAGTCGTCACAAGGATGATGGGAAGGGCTCACAGTGCATCATGCTATAACCAAACACAACTCTCCAAAATACTCTACAGCATATCAGTGTCAGTGTCCTTGCCTCCTTGCTGACTTCCAGTCTCTTAGATTAATTTCATGTCACTCATCAGATTAAAGTCATTGAAGTCTGCAGGAAGTCTGATTTGGATTCATGTTAAAATACAGTCATGAAAAAGGAAAACTCACAACAGAGTAGAATTTGCCATCCTCT
Source organism: Apodemus speciosus (assembly GCA_002335545.1). Lineage (NCBI taxonomy): Eukaryota > Metazoa > Chordata > Mammalia > Rodentia > Muridae > Apodemus > Apodemus speciosus. Next base: position 212,741 of record BDUI01000245.1, read on the forward strand.
ATAGCACCAAATGGTACAAAGAGATGATGGRCCCTCCAGCTTGGCAATTATATAGCTGTATCATTCTCCTTTATACATGCCCCAAAGGTGCATAAAGGTGCAAACTACTGTAGAGACTCTGGGTGGCAGCTGAGACTGAACTGTTCAATGTTTTTTTTAACACAGAGAAGACACCCTTTATTGTCTCAGGAGAGCCTTCTGAATGTCACCTCACAATTTTTTTCTTCTAAGAGAAAGAAGCCTCTACTATTGATTTTTTTTAAATCTCTTCACCTATCTATTAAATACCTTTTGGAGGGATCACATAAGCATAAGAAACAAAACTAAGCACTCTTCCATCCTGAGGTCTTGCAGCCACCTGAGACTTGTGAATGACATAGCTTTGCTATGTATGACAAAAGACAATGACACAGGAAACTTTCTTACAATGGGATGTGACCAWGCTACAGAAATGAATGACATATATGCATATCCCACCATATACCAGCATGGAAAAGGTTTTGACTGGAGAAAGAAATGAAAGATTTATATAARAATATAGAAAAAGTGGGAAAAATCAATAATCAGAAGAATCAGATCACAGTTTTAGCTATTTTGTTTTTCTATAAAAGAGTATAAAGTAAACCCCATACCAACCCCTCCAAAATGACTTATTAAAAGGATTAAATCCACCCCCCACCAAACAAGCCATGCAGTCCCTTTAATGTTGCCCAAATACTCATAGACATGGGGCCAGACCTGAAGTGTGGCTGATATAAACAGTGACACTCCATTGGAGAAAACTGGTTTTCCCCTTCCCAGCAGGTATTAATTGCAGACAACACCCTGAGAAGTGGGACATGGATCTAACTCCCTTGCTCTGTGCTGGGACCTTGTCGGGCCATGAATGCTGTCACAGGCTATCAGTCCACATGTATGAGTTTTGATGGGTTGTGAAGATGCTGCTTCCTCGAAGTCATCCYCCACCTTTAGTTCTTTGCCTCCACCTCTGTGTCAATCCCTGAGCCTTGGGAGGAATGTTTGATAAAGACATCTCACTTAGGATGGAGTACTCCAAAGTGTCTCACTCTCTTTACATTGTCCAGGTTTGGATCCCTGTTTAGTTATGATCCACTGAAAGAAGCTTCTCTGAGGACAGTTGAACAACACCCTGCCCTTTGTGTACAGCAGTATCCCCAATCCTCTATTCAACTGTCCTAGAAAGATTTGAGGCTTCTTTTTCCATCTTCAAATCAGTGCSTTGTCAATAGGTGATTTCTCTTTTGCAGAACTCTTCAGTGATTTGCACTGTAGCTAGCAGGCAAARTCAACAAGTTCCCTAACGAGATTACAAAAGCAGACAGAGAAGATGTATGGTTTGAGGCCACCAAGATTGCAGAGGCCTCATRTCTATGGACTAAGAAGAGTTTCAGTAGAGTAGACTGGAAATATCAGACAGGAGATACAAAATTCAAAGGTCATAGAGAAAAAGAAGAAATGACACTAAAGGAGCCAGGTGGACTGACTTCCTGCTGGAGGTGGGCTCTCTAAGTTCCCTCTCCCTACTGTCAGGCATTTCATCTAAGTCCTGAGAGTCTTTTACCTCCCAGGTCTCTGATGCATTCTGGAGGGTGCCCCCAACCTCCTAGCTCCTGAGGTTGCCTGTTTCCATTCTTTCTGCTGGCCCTCAGGGCTTTGGTCCTTTTCCCTCACCCAATTCCAGGTCAGGTTACCTCTCCCCACTTCCAACTCCCCCTCCCTGTCCACTTTGCCTCCTAGGTCCTTCCCTTCCTCCCCACTTGGTTGCCATCCTACAGTCAAAGCTCTCACCCATAMTTGTTCCTGTCTGAAAGAACTACAGGGATGGAAATGGAGAGGAGGCTGAGGAAAAGAAGGTCCAGCAACAGGCCCAAAGTGGGATCTAGCTCAAGGGGAGGTCCCAAGGCCTGACACTATTACTGAGGCTATGGAGTGCTCATAAAAAGGGATCTTGCACCCAACCAATGCTGTTGACCCCTGTGGTTGAATTAGGGAAAGGCTGAAAGAAGCTGAGGAGGAGGGTGACCCTGTAGAAGGACCAGCAGTCTCAATTAATCTGGACCCCTGAGATYTCTCAAACACTGGACCACCAAACAGGCAGAATACACCAGCTGATATGAGGCCCCCAACACATATACAGTAGGGGGCTGTCATCTCTGTGTTCAATCAGAGATGATGCACCTAATCCTCAAGAGACTAGAGGTCCCAGGGAGTTTAAAGGTCAGGTGGGGTAGGAGGGGGGGGACTTCCTTATGGAGACAGGGGGCATGGGAAGGAGATATGGGACTTGGAACAGTTAGAGTTTGGACCAGTGGGGGAGGGGAATGAAGTCTGGAATGTGAAAAACATTAATTAATTAATTAATTAATTAGAAAAAAAGAAAAAAGAGCCAGGTGGAGGCAGAGCCTTGGTATCAGTATTTCTAAGCTTTCTGTGTATACATTAAGAGCTCTATACTCCTGAGTGGGGAACTGAGAACACTTATACAGGCACCAGTCTTTGGTTTTGTTGTTTTATTTTTTTCTATGAGGTACATAAGGTTGTCAACTAAGAGTTCATTGGGTAAGAATAAATCTGGGCTTTGCAAAAACAGTAAGGTTTGAAAGCCACCACTGAAATAGACAATAGAAGGAGGCAGCGAAATTRTTGTTTTCTGAGTGTTCAGCAGCCAGAGGAAAGACAGTGAGGTAACAGCAGCAGATTAATTGGCCACAAGTTTATCACTCTTTGCTCCACAGCCTAAGTAGCATTTCAGCTGCCATCTTGAAAATGCAGGACATATGGATAGATGTGGATGAGCCAGGGACTGAACCGGAAATGTATTTTAAATTAATACCCTGTTATTTAATGATGGGTAAGCAATTCTCTATTTTAATGGCCACATTCTTATTAAAATTACACAACAAAGGGGTATAACCAAAGTTTGAAATCCTTGACACTAGCAACATGAGTATAAAAATGCACATCTCTTTCCTCTACTGAGAGATTTGACTCTTGACAGCAAATATCTTCCTACCTGTATAGCAGGGCAAATATACTAAGGGGCTAAGGGGTGGCCCTCCTGTAAAATGTCTCTGTTAGTTAACGCTAATAGCCACTGTCTCTGTAAACTGCTACTGCTGTGTTCTGCTGCCTGGCTTCCTAGTCAGCATGGTATTTTCCTTCCAGCTCAGCTAGTCCACCTCTGATTTGTGCTGTGCAGCATGGTCTGCCAACTACTGCCACATACCAGATGTAAATGGCTATGTGATGCTAGTGAGGAACAATGCCGAAAGATTGAAATAGTGTGTGTGTGTGTGTGTGTGTGTGTGTGTGTGTGTGTGTGAATATATACCAAGTAATATCCTTAGTGTGTCTGTAAGACTGCCCCCTCATCCTTCTTGTTTCCTAAAGAAATTCTCTTTCCTTCTGAGGAATCAGTTTTTTAAAATTTATTATTCCAAAAGCTATAATTCACACAGAAGAAGGAAGCCTCTAAGGGGGAAAAATTCTAGATTTCTTTGTCTTCCCTTATATTTAATCAACTGTGGTATTTTAAAAATTCGACTCTAATTCAGTACAGAAATTCCTGTCACTCCATCTATCTACTCTATTATTTATGATTTCTTGTATTTTCCTACTTCCAGTTTTTCCTTGCCCTACCTAGGAGCTCCTAATCTAATACCTGTAAATAGATGCCCAGAGTTCTGTGACTTCTTTCCTTGCTATCACACAGCCAGCATCTGCTTTTCCTGCTGCATGCATGACCAGTGTACTTACTCTGGCACAAGTACATCTGGTCTCCACAACAGAATCATGAACTGTGTGAAGGCAGGACACTACTGCCTGTTAATTTATATCTTATCCTATTCTAGTTCCGCAMAATTACTTCATAAATAATTAATAGCCTGATTATCTAAGGACCACCTCACCAAGATACACTGCATGTCTATTATGCAACCCCAAATGTTTTAGACAATCAGGGGGRATTCCTGGAAGGAAATTTTAACTATTCAGTGATGACAGAGGTCACACTAAACAGTGAAAATCAAATCTATACTGACTAAAAAAGCAATAATTTATAGTTAGGGAATACCTGGATGAATGACACAAATAATTAATTCTAAAGTACATTCTTGCTGTGAATACATTACTGACGATTGCTCCATGAGGGGCATGGAATCCATAAAAGACTTCAGTATGAAGCCATAACATWAGAAACAATTGTGCTTTTAAAACATCATATTAATTACTTGCCAGTGTCTTCTAAGAAAAAGGCAAGCTAAAATGCAAGAGATGAAAAGAATCTAAATATTAGGATTTTGATTAGCAAACAGTACTTGAAAAATATGAATGATTGCCAATCAAAATTTTCTTAATAAAAACAACTCTAGCTGCTGCTCTTTTAAGGAGAATGAAGGCAACGGATAATGCAAAGTGCTTTGGATTATCAAAGGCACTGCCACTGTCACCAATGAAAGTAACACATGTGGGGTTTCTCACCAGGAGCAGAAAATAATGAGACCAGTATTAAAAAAAGCATTAGCCATAAGGTTGGTAATTTTAAGAACAACATTTTTCATGTTCTTGTTTTATGCCCAGAAGGCATATAAGAACTCGAT
>BDUI01000245.1:330934-343274 GCA_002335545.1 Apodemus speciosus
GCTATTTCCCTTATGCCTGGAGAGGTTTGTAGTGAGGCAGACTGAGATATCAGGAGTCTCTGCAAGGATAAGAAGAAAAACTATGCCGGCAAACTGCTTGACCAGTCACTGCTGAGAACTGTTTGGTCAAACCAAAAGACCCATTAGAAAATCCTTCAATATGTGACTGTTTAATCCTGCCAAGATGCATTGTTACCATGCGAAACAATTCAGAATATAGATATAGGTATGTGAGTATTTAAATATACATGTGTGTGCATATAAATTGTGTGTGACTGTAAAGATCCAAAAGCATAACAGAGAACAAAATACCTTCAAATTGAATTTAAATGTAAGTCTGAGTGATTTTACAACTTTCCACTGCCATACCCTAAATGAACTATAATTCTAAAGCAATAAGGATATTACCTGAAGATCCATGTCCTGGGTGATTCTGTTGTTTTTGCTGCTGTTGCTGTTGTTGTTGTTGTTGTTGTTGTTGTTATTGTTATTGTTGTTTTGGGCTTTTGTTTGTTTTTCTCAAATCATTTGTTTGTTTTTCTAAAGTCATTTGAGAAGAGGGAACCATAGTTGAGAAAATGCCTCTAGAAGACTGACCTTTGATCAAGCCTGTGGGTCATTTTCTCACTTAGCAATCTATATGGGAAGGCCCAGATCATCATAGATGATAGACCCAGATCACCACCTCTGGCCTGGCTTCTACTTGAGTTCCTGGTCCCAGTTCCTGCCCTAAGTTCCTGCCTTGGCTTCCCTCAGTGATGGAATTCTAAGGTGAAATATACCCTTCGCTCATAAGTTGCTTTTGGTCATGAAGTTTTATCACAACAATAAAATCCTAAGGCAGCCCATAGCAATAAAATTGTAATCACTAATGATTTGCAACAACAAACATTGGATAATAGAAGACATATACAGTCCCATACATTCATTTTGAATCAGGTTTTGAAACTTACTCCTTACTGACAGCACTGAGCTTCATAACTGGCCAAAGCACTGTTGAGTGCTTAGCCCTACAGAACATCTATATAACTATATAACATCCTTAATTCACACATACGTATACACACTCATGTATATGAAGTTGTTATAAAATATTTTGAGACCCTTTCACTCTTCCCAACATGTCTACTACCAAACAAACATGCAGGCACTTCTTGTATATATGTAGAATGGAAACAGGAGAGAAGAGCAAAAACGTTTGACCCCACAAAATTAGGAAACCCAGTACTCATGTGAGCATAGTTGTCCTGTGAATCTATGAGTTTAGCATCCATGGATTCAGCCAAAAAGAGATCAAAACACTCAAAGAACTAGAAGTATGTGTTTTACTGAATATAGATGGAGCTTTTTCCCGGTGATTATTTCCTAAATGACATAACAATCTGTGAATACTTCCACAGTGTTGAGGAAAATAAGGAATCATGATTTTCAGCATACCACAGAATATACTGTGCCCATAATACCCCATTGTTTATGAAAGATTTGAATATCCACGGACTTGTGTGTCCCTGGGGACTTCTAGAATAAACTCCCCAGACACAAAGGAAAAACACAATTTCCTGGGTAATTCAGATTCTTACCAATGAATGTGACCAACATTCCCAAAAGGAATGAGACAATGAATTAATTTGTGTTACCAACCAACCAGTTCAAGCTCTTGGGGCATATTGCACAATGATCCCGTCTCCTTACAGGCCAGAGCCCTCAGAGAGTAAGACTCAGCCAATTCAGAATCATTCCACTTGGCTTCAGACTCTGTCCCCTTCCAGTGGAGATGCACAGCCACCCACAAAGCAGGGAGAGAAGTGTGGGAAGGAACAGATATATCTTTCCGGGGAAAAAAGCCAGTGTGAAAGTTCTGAAGTCAAACATACAGCAGACTGTGAAGAGCCATGAAACCTTTTCCCAAGCAAATATGCTCTGCTAAGAACTGTCTTTGGCCCTTACAATATTTAATGTTGAATTAGAGCAAACATTGTTAGAATCCACAGCACATGCAGCCACCATTTGCAGAACAAGCCACTGACACATCTCCCTTTATCACCACAGTCACTTATGAAGAAGCTGTTGTAGGTATAAGCCATGTTGTACATATTTACTTGCTTTCTCTACCAGGATTCTGAAGCAATAGTCCCATAAACGAATTAAGCACAACACAGGGTACACATGTGTAGGGTTCTAGACAAATGGTCTGAAAATGTCAACCTTGCCAAAAGAATCCAAATCCTTTGAAAATCATCGCAGCTATAACAGGATTATAGTTCACCTTCACTGGTCAACTCTTCCAGCCATCTCTGCCCACTCCCCTAAACTGTGCACAGAATGGAACCCTATGCATGTTTAATAAAGAATCCATCTAAAATCCTTTCAAAGAACTTTCTGCTTAGAATGCAGGCTATGTCCAAACTGGAGCTCCCTGGAGCGTCAGAACCATCCACTCTACTTCACTGACTCCCTAATCTTTGTTCCCATTGTAGGGGTGCTTTTATTCAAACTTGCTGACCTTCCTTAACCTCTGAATCTTTCCTTCACACTATAGAAAGGTGACAAGGCAATAGATAGAATAAGCACTGCTTTACACCCTTTGCAAGATCCACCMGTTGCAAGATTTGCAACATGTATCATGTTGGCCTGGCAGATGGCTCTGTGGGTAAAAGACTTCCTAAAAATCTAGATACTGAGAATCCATGCAAAAGCAGGAGAGAATGGACTTCATAGAGTTGTCCTTTGACCTCCACGCTATACGGTGGCATGCCTGTTCCCCCTCCCACATTATGCACACACAACAATTATGTGTATGTGTGTGTATGTATATCATGTTGCCAAGATAAGAAAATTAACAGAGGGCTCACTTTGCTAACACATTCAATCACTAATTACCTTGCATCTTCTATTTGCCATATATCGATATGTCAAGTTATTCACTCMCACACTAAGCTTGTATCTCCTTTATATCCATAGATGCCATCTCAGTTAGGATTTTATTGCTTGAAGAGACACCATGAACACAGCAACACTTACAAAGGAAAACATGGCTGGCTTACAGTTTGTTGGTTTAAACCATGATCATCATGGTGAGAAGCATGGCACCATGTGGGTAGGCATGATGCTGGAGAGGTACTTCACAGTTCTACATCTGGATTGGCAGGTGGCAGGAAGAAAGTGACCCTGGGCCTGGTTTGAGCATTTGCAAGCTCAAAGTCCACTTTCAGTGACATGCYTCCTCTAATAAGCCCACACATTCCAACATGGCTCCACTTCCTAATAGTGCCAATSTCTATGGGCCKTTGGGGGCATTTTCATTCAAACCATCACAGATGTCTATACTTTATTTCKTAGAACTCACAATGTCATGGTTCTGTCATGACCCTAGAAACAGATTATTCCATAAAACAAAGCTCTCCCCGATTCTTATGCTAAGTTAGCTGAATCTTTCATATATAGAAAGTGTATTTTACCATTTCTTTTTGTTTACTGTCTTAAACTTTGAGACACTGAAGATTATTATGTCCATACTGGATAGCTTTCAAATTGACTATGATCACTATTACTTTAAATTATTCAACATGCACAGTTTGGTCAAGTTGTAATCCTAGTGCCCTCACCCAGGCCTCTATTTTGCACTCACTCAGTGATAGCTCTGGTGTAGTATCATATCATATCTCTTACTCCCCAGCATTTACTTTATTACATTACACAAATGGGATGTTACTGACACAAAAGCCAAGTATTTTTTGCATTATTACAAATATGAAAAGATGAGAAATTTGAGAGCATTACTATTTCTAAGAACAAAACCACATACACAGATGTGATTGCTCATTGCATAATTATGACTTGCTTTCCTCTAGTTGAACAGTCAAGCCTCCAAATGGGCCATAAAAGAGGATCTATAGTCTCAGCTGAATTGAATGTTACAACTTAACGAGGAGCCCACAGGTGCAAACTTTATAGCAGTGTGGACCTATTAACCAAAATGCATCTTATGGGAATAGTTAATGAGACCAGAGAGTCATCTGCAGTAGCCACTAGAAGTTGTTCATAAAGAGTTGATTTTGTGTGGCTGATAGCATGAGAGGATCATATTTTTTTCACCCATACAAACATCAAGTATGACCATTTATCTATCTCGCTAATGACAGGGGAACAAAAGTAACATGGGCCTCCGTGTGCATTTTAAGAGCCCAAGCACGCATTCCTAGTACTTTCCTCTGCAGCTGTTAGATGAAAGCAGGGTTTTAGATGGAGACGTCACCAGCTACAGGCCCCAGTGAGCGAATGATCAGCTTCTCCTGCTAGATCACCGTGAATTCATAGCTGAGAAAGCAGAACTGAGAAGGAGCTGCTGCAGGAGCCACCGAGGAGCCACCGAGGAGCCACCGAGGTTTGCAGAGGTACATAGGGCACAGCCTAGCCTTACCTGCAGTGTACTAGAACTAACATTAAGCATCAGCATGTGAGCACCATGCCACACTATATGTGCGGGAAACTCAAATCCAGACACAAAGTGTTGCCCTGACAAAACACATATATAGGGCTTTTTTTTTTTTTTGGATTTGGTTTTTTCAAGACAGGGTTTCTCTGTATAGCCCTGGCTGTCCTGGAACTCACTCTGTAGACCAGGTTGGCCTTGAACTCAGAAATCCTCCTGCCTCTGCCTCCCAGAGTGCTGGGATTACAGGCGTGTGCCACCACTGCCCGGCTATATAGGGCTTTAAGGGACAGAATTTAGCCTTCTGGACATTCCAATTTCCCCAAATTCAGACTCCTCTAACATACTTTGAGAAAAACAGCACTTCCTAGCGAGGCAGAGAGAGGAGCCTACTTCCACAGATAGGAACCAATGTAAATAAAGGAAATAATAACAGATATTCAGAAAACATGGAAGATAGCAGGCTGAGGCTGCAGCGTGAGTACAAGGGCAGTCATGAGAAACGAGGCTGGAACTCTGAGGTATAGCAGGCATAACAGGCTATAACAGGCTGTGAATTCTACACCATCCCACAACACTATAACAAGAACTACAATAACTACGACCAATGTTGCAGCATATTCTAGGGACCTTTCCTGTATATTATACATTTACTTCTCAGAACCACCCATATGCCATTTTACATATGGCAAAATATAAAGAGTGCACTGCCCGTGGCTGCCACACAAGAGCGTAGCAGCACCAAGGTTTGAACCCAAACTTTGTCTCTCTGGAGCCTGTGGGGGTATCTTGGTTATTCTTCTATTGCTGTGAGGAGACACCATGACCAAGGCAACTTACGAAAGAAACCATTTAATTGGGGCTTGCTTTGAGTTTGAAGGGTTAGTCCATGGTCATGATGGTRGAGCGCAGCAGCAGGCTAGCAGGCAGGCAGAAATGACGGAGCAACAGCTGAGAGCTTACATTCTGATCYACTTGATAGAAAAAGTAAGAAAGTAAGAATGGATTGGGCATGAAAACTCAAAGTCTACCTTCCTTAGCACATCTCCTCCAACAAAGCAACACTTCCTAATCCTTCTTAAATAGTTCAACAACTGGGAACCAAGAATCCAAATATATGAGCCCAAGGGGCCATTCTCATTCAAACCACCACAGGTAATAGTCACTGAGCCATGCCTTCACACACAGAACTTTATGACACTAAAGGTCTTTTGTAAAAGGCGTGAGTTCAATCCCATCTGTAGTTTTTGGAAAGAATTCCATAATCAGAATTGCACTTCAAAACAGGTCAAAGAAAAGAAGCTTGGTACATACACAGACACAGTTTTAGAGAGTTCTGAAAGCAAACAAGTAAAAGACAAGAAGCTTCTATACTAGGATGTTTAACCCATGAATCAATTGTTCAGAAATTTGTGGTGTGGTTTTAGCAGCACAACTTTTGCCTACAGTGAGTGGGAGTTTAAAATCAGCTGAAAGTTCTTTTCTATTCCCCTCACAAATAACTCCCCCTTTGCTGGTATCAATGCTGTCTTTCAGACCTCCAGTACCAGCAGTCATTGCAGAAGCAAAGTTCAAGGCTGCTAACTCCAGGTCATAAGAAGCCTTACAGTAGCTGATGCCTAATTCCCCTGGAGTCTCTAGGAACCATGAGTTTCCATGTAAATGACAAAATAGATGTCTTGGGAAGGAGCTTCGTCAAATATATCCCAACCTAGTCCCTAACTGGGCCTACCTTCCAGCCATCACTACCAAAGTGCCAAGCACTTGAATTAATTGATCATGGATGCTACAGAAAAGCTACCAAATGACCCTAGTAGGCACTTCAAGGTTAGAAGAATGTCACATTTATACTCTATCAAGTTCCTTACCCACAATCTGAAGATATATAGTAAACTAGATCTCCTAAACCAATAATTTTCAGTTTACAGTGCTAGAACAAGTAAGTGGATCCCATGTTTATTAAAACTCTGAAAATCGCCCAACTGTGTCAAACTCACTTGTGCACTGAATTCTCCACTTCCCCCTAAATGAGTGAGAATTTGTGCATAGGAGCCTAACACCGCCATGTTTAGCAAGTCCTAGCTCCCATTTGCCTCTTTCAAAAAAAGGTTGAGAGGCATTGAGTCATCTGAAAAGTCAGAACTGTGAAATCATGTTTTTAAAATAATGAACTTCCTCGCTCGGACAGCTGTCTCATCGGCTTCCGCTAGCATCAAGCACTATTCAGGTCTGAATACAAATGACCAAACTCTACTTTGCAGTCAATCTTTATGACTCCTACTCATACCCCAGCAATAAAAATTCAACCAAAGAGGATAATTCACCACAAAACAAGTAGCATGCTGAAAACTTACAGTCATTTATTTCCCACTGCCCCTTTGCTCTATATTCCGACTGCCATCAAACAGCCTGAGGAGCCTTTTAAAGTTGCCAAGGTTCTGAGCCCCACTAAACTTGTGCGGCTCCAGTAGTTCCGAACTAGTCATTGGAAATAGTAATTGGGTGATTTTGATGGGCAACCAGTCTTGGAAGYCACTGGTCTACAGCTACATGAAATTTTACTGTTTTATGAGCAGAAAATATACCAACAGACTTTGAAAAGATGCACTCAAAAGAGAAAAGAAAATGTTTTGGCTTGATTCTCCAAAACAGAGATAATCTTGTCACTACATGAGAAAGACAGGCCTGAAATAGAACTTCTTTTTTTAAAGACATTGGAAATGACTTGCATATATAAATCATTTTGGCCTCAAATTATTTTAAATACATACTTTTTTTTTTACTCTCAGCTTGTTTAAGGAAAACTGCTGAATATATATTCAGATGCATATTTCTTCCTTCAACATATATGCAGACAATTATTTAAATTTTTAATTTGCATGACAGGACATTTGTCAGTTCTGAGACTATATTCTGTTACTGAGCTACCACTAAAACTTTATTCTAGGAAAAAAATAAAACAACATTGTGGTACAAAATCTAAAGCACATTAATAATCTCAGACCCAATGTTCAGTTCTAAGTGGAAAGGACAAACACTCAGGATACCAAAAAACACAAGAGAGCTGGTCATCACACTCTCTACAAGCATGCTTTTCTTTTTTCTTCTTCTTCTTTTTTTTTTCCTCCAGGCTCTACCCTTGCCCCATAACCCCAGCAGTTATGGACCATGTCAGTATGCCCAGCTTTATATGTGGGTGCTGGAGATAGAGCCAAACTGGTTTTCTTTTCTTTTTTTTAATTTTAAATTATTTTTTATTGGATATATTCTTTATTTACATTTCATTTCCCTTTTTCAAGCATGCTTTTCTAACACTGTTAACATTCAAAAATTAGAAGATGAAGTCATCAATGATAGACATTGTCTCAAAGGTCTGCCTCAGCATCAGCTGCTACTCAAGCCTACATAGAAATGATCAAATCACTCTAGAGCAAACAGTACCTACCTAGTATGTTTCAGTCAGTAGAAGATCAATAAGGGGGATTTCCCAAAGGATTCAACAGAGAATATGCTAAATCAACTAGTCTCATGTAAGCATGTATCCAGGGGCACTACCCTTCAAAGACAGAAAATTCTGAAAATCTGAAGTACTCTGTGTAGTTTGAAGACTTCTCCCCATGGTCCCATCAGGTTTACATGATGGTGCACATGCTTTTACTGGTCTTATCTTCTCTGCCAAATGCATTTTATGACCAGAGTAAACCAAAGGCAGTATGCACCTGCAATTTTCCATCAGTATGGAGTTGACAGGAAAGAAAATTCTTTTTTCCTAACATGATTATGAAGGTATAAAAAATGTCCTATGTCCCGATTTAAAAGAAGTAACATCAAAATTGGTAGATTAAGCTTGCCAGGCTTTCATTCCTGTGCCTACATAGTCCTCAGGGAGGTGACCAATTCCCCATGACACTTTAGCTTCCTGCCTAGCACTTACCTTGCCCCAACCAAGAAACAAACAATGAGCAGTGAGCAAAGTTTTAAGAAGGTTTCTGAAATACTACTGATGAATTAATGAAAACCTATAAATTATTTCAACCACAGCTAAAATATTGTCTTTAATACGAAGCATGCTATCAGAAAATCAATCCAGAAAAATTAAGAAAATTCTCCACAATGTTGACAGACTGAAAATTTAATAAAACAGAAGTCAGAAAGACATAAAAGAAAATTAAATTAGTCGCCTCAGGATATGTGATAAGGATACAGTATTTTTAACTTTTCTGATTTAGAGACTATTCCATCTGTACTTTCTTGTTCCTATACTAAACAGGAACTTTCATAGAATACTTCAAAGAATAAATAAGAGAACCTAAAATAAGAGAACATACAGCTCTAGAATTCAGAGAAGCAAATGTATTTTCTTTAGGGGATAATGCTACCTAGCATCTAATGTAATGTRGTAGAGGTTTAGATCAATTATCCTACTTCTAGAGCTTGATTAAAAATATTTATTGACTATCTGCTAAGGAAATAACCTTGTCCACCAATAGGACAAATTGAAATAATTCTTTATTGAATCTATTCTTTAAATCTAAATGACAAAAACCTCACTTGACCATCCTATGTAGTGTKCTGTCATCTAACCACAGCAAGGGAGATAAAGCAGTTGSTATGTTACATAACTTGCTTCCCCCTTCCAACAGTCGGCACAGAGCTTGTCATACTGGAACACTCCATATTATACTGACTTAGTCTCTTTTATACTATTTAGTCTGTTGGATACTTTCATCGATTAGAGGTCATGCTGTAGTCTGTGGCAACAGAATGAAGACACAAGCTATAAAGCCCACTACAATCCACATTCTGACCTAACTTGGCATTTTATTAACAGATAAAGAAGGGTAGGTGCAGATCTAATATAAACACTTTGCCTTTCCTCAAACTCAGTCTGAGTCAGATTTTCATCATGCTTCTTTATGCTGTTATTTAATAAAGTCCTTGGGTACTGGGGTGGTTTGAGTGAGAATGGCCCTCATAGACTCATAGACTTCAATGTTTAGTCCCCATCTGGTAGACTGCTTAGGAAGGATTAAGAGATATAGTCCTGTTGGAAAAGATGTATCACTAGGTGTGGGCTTTGACARTTCAAAAGCCCATTCTAGGCCCAGTCTCACCACCCCACTTCTCTCTGCCTTTATCTTGCAGATCGTAAGGCAAGCTGTGAGCTATTGCTTCAGCACCATGCCTGCCTGTCTGCTGCCATGTTCCATGCCATGAAGATCATGGACTTACCCTCAGAAACTGTAAGCAAGCCCCAATTAAATGATTTTATTTATAAGTTGCCTTGGCATTGGTGTCTCTTCACAACAATAGAATGGTAACTAAGACAGACTTCAAATAAGATGAAAATGTTTAATACTGAAAGTCACAGTCAAAATGAGTTAAGTYGGCTTAGATGAGACTTACCTAAAAGTAATAGAAATTTCATGTAAAATGCACAGAGAGCATCTGGTGTTTGTATTAAGTAGCAGGATGATGTGTCTTCACAAATCTTATTTAGTGTGCACAGGTGAAAGTGTAGTTGGTGATGTCATTGCACAAAACAAGTACTAGCATCAAAGAGTCAATGCCAAATGGCAGAGCTATACAATACAAACCCAGATTTGGTCTAATTCTCCAAAATGGTGCCACCTGCCCCAAGAACTCTGTTTGAGCTGTTCCTRGTCTAAAACTGCTAATATTGTTAAGGATAAGATCAGCAACTAACTACCCAGAAGAGCAGAACCAATAGTCACACTGGCTTCACTGCAAGCATTACATAAGGGGAAACTTCTCCAAGTTTCTAGAATTCCTCAAGGAACAGATAAACTCAGATGTTTGAATAATTTTATGAAGTCTTGGCTCCGAACCACTTGGGAGTTACAGATCATGACCTTTTGACTTGCAGTCCACTGACACTGATGGGCTTTCATCTAGTTTGAACAATAGCAGTCCCTACGGTTCTCACTGTCATCTACTCTATTTTCTTAGGCCGGTTTAAGTAGTTCATGAACACTGAAGTGTGACATTATGATTTCTTCTTGTAACAAGAGACCTATWTATTTAATCACTAATGATTAATTCACAAATAAATTCATTTGGGGGAGTCTATTTATCTTAAAAATATAATTTGTAACTAAGAATTCAAAATTCATATCACACATCATAATCATTCTTCCATTAATCAAATTTGATGAGGAATTCTAATAAGGTTCCACAATTAAGCCTTTTATATATTAAGAAACAATATAGCAATCACCACCTAATGTGCAAGACCTAACCACTGCAAAGATGATGTTCTAAATTTGAACTTGAAAGGAAAACCCATCAGCGTACCCGCTCGATTTCTTTAATCTATTCATGTAGGTTAATTACCTGACACTCATTAAGATGACTCTGGGCTTCTTTAAATTTCTGACCATATTAACCTCTCCAACTAATCCTTATTAGAAAAATATTAAAGAGTGTTCATTGCTATTACAAATTGAATCTCAAATGATGAAACAATTATCAAATAAATGGAGTAGAAAACGAGGTTATATGCATGAGAAGATTCGATGCATGTAATGTTTTACTTCCATTATTATAAAGTGTGGGTCACCAGRTCTATATGCAGGAATGGTGCTTAAAGACCAGGCCTCTATACTCTGTTCTTAACCAACTGGCTGACAAACAAAGACCTCAAGTTCATCATAAATAGATGGACTTAGAGAGAAAAATACTCTCTTCTATTAGTCCAGATGATTGAATGGGAAGACTCAAGTGTGTAGTTCAGTAAAACTAAATACAAATAGGATTTTTTAAAACTACGAATCTCATACTTTGTTCTGAAAATAGTAGGAGAAAAGCATAGTTGGGGTAGGAAATAAAACAAAAGTGGTTTAAACCAAGTATTTACATAAAGAAAATAGTCTACACTTTCCAATTTTAAATTGGCCAATCCATCCTGCAACTGAAATTAACTATTATTATAATAGTAATGCTTTTATAAGTGCAAAAGTCTTCATATTCCCCATATTACAAAAATTAAAATATTCCTAAAACATGAGTCCAAGCAACTTTGGATCCCTTGCCAAGTTGACTACCTAAACAATATTTTTGAAGCATACACATACTATGTAGCCAGAAATTGCAATTTATAAAATTAATCATAGAAAAAAATTAGGAATACTTTAAAAACTTGGAAAAAGTATTTAATAAAGAAATACTTGCCACTGTAAAAAAAATGTGTAATAGCCTAAATACCTAATGGGGCACCACTTAAACAAAGTGATATGTACCTGCAATGTAACACTACACACATGCACCACTCACAGTGGAGATACATTCTAAGATATGAGTCGGCCAGTGGCAAATTTCCTTATTGTGGAAACACTAAAATGTACTTAGACATTGCTCTATGGTCTGACATACAACATATTGACACCTATGCTTCCAAGCTATGAAGACAGAAGTCATATGACYAGACTGAGGACTGCAATCAGCCATGATGCAATGGCAAGTACTTGGGTAGCTAAACATCTAAGCATTGAAAAAATATACTGGAAGTACTAAGAGATGAGAATCTTTCAATTTCATTATCAGGCCCTAGGTCAATCAATCATCTTACATGAAATCCGTCATTGATGCATGGAATGTGGAAAAAATGATAATGTTATGTACAACGGTATTTAACTTAGCTCTTACAACAATTCTTTGCAGCAGGTATTACTCCAAGCATTTAATAAATGCTGCTTCAGCAAGTCCTTCTAACAGCCTGTTACACAAACACTATAGTTTCCCCAATGACAGATGAGGAAGCTGAGACTGAAAGATAATGATGTCACCTATTGCAAAGACATAGGAGGAAGTGATGTGTGGATGCAGCCAGCCTCCTTGCAGATTCTCTGTATGATAATAAAATGCTATTTTGTAATTGTCCAACTTACA
>BDUI01000246.1:29568-81765 GCA_002335545.1 Apodemus speciosus
CACACACACACACACACACACACACACACACACACACACACATGCACACTACATGCATACACACATGCATACGCACATGCACACGTACATGTACACTGATTTTAAAAAATAAAATGGTACTTCACAGATGGCTACTTAGTATCATAAGATAGTTCTATTTTAAAGGCATCTCCTTGGTTTTGGGTTGCTGCTTGTTTTGAGACAGCTTTGCTCTCCAGGCCCACTATGGGGTCTCCTGACTCTGCCCCCCAAACCCTGGGCTGACAGGCGTGTGCTCTTGGAAGCATCTCTTAAACTATAACCCACAAAGCTCAGTGTGGCACCTTGTATGTCTGCTGCGCACAGCCCTGGGCCTTTCCCAAGCAGCTCGTATTCCTTCCTATCGGCGGCCTCTGCTGTGCTAGGACTGGTCCAGATTTTGGAGCAAAGAAAGGCGACCAAGTCCTGGGGGAGAACTGCCCTTCCTCACGGGGATGAAAGCAGGGATGGAGAGGGCGGAGGAGCGAGATGGGACTGGGTAGAGGGGAGGAGGACGCACAGACGGAAGAGCCTCGCTCACTGGGTGCCCTCTCCTCCCTCAGTGACGACAGGGTGCAGCTGAGTCGCTGCCTGGCCTGGGTCGGAAGCCATGCCCTTTGGTGTCCCTGGAAGTCCCCCCTGCCTGAAACCCCACGCTGCCTCGCCACCTGGACCCCAAGAGGCCCTCACCCCTCTCCTGACCCTTTGTCATAAGTCAGACTTCCTCATGTGACAGGAAGCAGGAGTCTGAGACCAGTGACACCTCGGTGACTCATCTCCTGCTCCCTAAAGAAGCTCCGGGCAGGCCACACTAGACGTAGATAGTCCCACGGTGCTGGGGTGAGCAGGACAGCTACATTCTCTCCTTGCTGTTTCCACTTCCTGCTTCTTTTCCGTATCAGGCACCCTGAATWATGGCTATTCTGAGACTAGGCCAGAGCCAGCCTGGTGACTTGCCTGGGTCCCAGACGACTCCTGTCCTTACACGTCTCCCTAGGAGCTTCCAAAATCCTAGAACCATGTGGCCGGTGAAGAAGGTTTTCTGTCCCATCTGTGTAAGAGAGACAGCCAGTTTCTCTGCCTTGCAGTTATCCAACTCCGAAGCTCTAAGCCCTTGACACAGATGACATAAATACAGGCACTGTTTGAAGCTACCTGGCTGGCCTGTGTATGACCTCTGATCTTCCATCCCCAGCCTGATTGACAGCCATCTCAGGCCATGATGGAGGGCGGGGAGCTTCATGAAAGACCCCTGTTCTGTACCTGTGCCTCCTGACAAAGACATAATACATTCAGAGACAGAGGCAGGTCTGCCAAAAGTTCTCAAACAAGGAAAATAGTTACTAGACATAAAGAAATCTTTGTCACCTAGATGTGTTAGTACGTAGGCTGGCTCTTGTCCTTTATTAGCAAATCAGAACAGCACTGCATAGGCAAGCCACCGTGGATCCAGGCTCTGTTAACCCTTCTGACCATTCCACACAGCCGTGATCCCTTGGGAGAGTCAACCGTTGTGTGGTGGCGCCACCTCGTGGTAATATATGGAGTAACTCCTCCAGGGACTTGAGTCTGTTTCTGAAGACACTGACGTTTCTTTTTCTTTTTCTTCTTTTCTTTTTCTTCTTTTTCTCCTTTTTCTTTTTGGTTTTTTTCGAGACAGGGATTCTCTATATAGCCCTGGCTGTCATAGAACTCACTCTGTAGACCAGGCTGGCCTCGAACTCAGAAATCTGCCTGCCTCTGCCCTCCATGCGCTGGGATTAAAGGCGTGCACCACTACTGAAATTTCGAATGAACCTGTCTGCTTTGAACCTGTGCAGGCCCTGTATGGACTTCTGTAGTTTCTGAGTTCATATGTGCTTCAGAAGACAGAGTCACAACACTGAAAGGGGGGAAATGGACATGAGCTTCCATTCCTAGCCAAGAAGTTATCTCCAGTGAACAACAGCTTGAGAAAGAAAAATGAATTTCTCCAATTTAGTCTCACTATGTATATGAACTACAGCTAATAACAGGCCCATGCCCAGCAGCGACGACCAACGGGAAGTGAACTCAGTGGCATTTTTGTAGACTTTTTGTTTCATATTTCTTAATTTGTGTGTGTGTGTGTGTGTGTGTGTGTTTTACTGCTTACACATTACATTTTTTTCAGTTTTGTCTTTTTGTTGTGTATGATGATTCTGTTTCTTTGCTTTTATTTGTTCTTTTTATTTTTTAATTTTTGTATTTGTTTTATAAAAACAAAGATAGTGAAGGCTTGGAGGTGGAGGAATGGGGGTGGGGGAGGGTCTGGGTGAGATGCTGGAGCAGAAACCATGGGCAGAATGAATTGTGTGCATTTTCAATGAACAAATACGAGTTTAAAGAAAAGAAATTTCAAAAAAGAAAATGAAAGAAAAGAAGAAGAAGAAGAAGAAGAAGAAGAAGAAGAAGAAGAAGAAGAAAAAGAAGAAGAAGAAAGAAAGAAACAAAGAAAATTCAAATGAAAGGCTTTCATCTCCGTAAACACTGAAGCACCTTGGCCCTTTCCACAAATGTGTTATGGAATGAACTGTACTTAAGACGAAAAGATTTGGGCTCGAATCCCATTTTGACGGCCTATTATTATTTACAGGACTTAGGAAACGTATCTTAGCCCAGCATCTCAGCCCCCAGGCAGCTTGTGTGGGGTAAAAATAGCCACAGCTCTCTTGCGGGTTTCTTGAGGTCTCACGCACAGGGACAAGCACAGTACCTGATCTCTGACTCAAGCCTGACTGTCCTGAATCCCCACACCCCGGTGACTAGCCCCTGCAGCAGGTTCAGTGGTCCCTTCTTCCCCAGGTGGGATATGTGAGTTTCAGTCCCTCCTGGGCAGGGCTGAGGTCAAGAGTGGGTCTTCAGAGCTTGGAGCCTCCTGACCGCAGAGCCACGGAGGTGCTCCCGCCGCCTCCAGCATGGGGTGGAATGAGTAGCCAGCCTAGGGTCTGTTTGTCTGTGCTAACCTCACCCCAGGGATCACGGCAGCAATGACCCCTGAGCCTCACGTTCCTCTCTGAAGAGCAGGCTAGGACTACTTGGTGAGACTCCAAGCTGGGGTGTGGAACAGAGCAATGGCTCAGTAACTAACAACACTTGTTGCTTGTCTACAGGGCCTGGGTTCAGTTCTCAGGACTCTCAGGCTCACCAGCCTCTGTGACTCCAGTTGCCCTGGTGTCTAATACCCTCTTTTGGCACTATTAGCATTAGGCATGCAAGTGGTACACAGACATGCATGCAGGCAAACACATACGATCAAATAAAAACTCTCAAAGTCAATATATAAAAATAAAACATCAAACTTTATGTGTCCAGTAAATATAATTTAAAACATTTTAATTTAATTTAATTTTATCTTATTATTTTGAGATACAGTCTCACATAGCCCATGCTGACCTTAAATTCACTACTGCTTAGGAGAACCTTGAACGTCTGATCTATCTGCTTCTACCTCCGGAACGCTTGTATTGCAAGCATGAACCATTATGCTGGGTTTACTCAAGAGTGGGGATTGATCCTGGGCGGTGGTGGCGCATACCTTTAATCCTAGCACTGGAGAGGCCTAGGCTGACAGATCTCTTGAGTTTGAGGCCAGCCTGGACTACAGAGTGAGTTCCAAGACAGCCAGGGCTACACAGAGAAACCCTGTCTTGAAAAACTAAAACAAAACAACACCAAAAACTGATGGCTGTACCCAGGGTTCCACACGCTGGACAAGCATTCCACCATCTGAGTCTGAGCTATAACCCCAGCCCTTGAGTTTTGCTCTATATTCCAAAGAACAAAGAACCTTCCCTCTGCCAACTCTGTCTCTAGAGGGAGCTCTTCACTCCAACTCCCCAGTACGCACTCCGGAAGCTGGGGAGAGAAGGTTGGAGAGGCTGGTGTCTCTAATTGAAGCCAGGCAAGAGCACCAGGATGATAGAGCGCAGGGTAGTGGTCTCAGGAAATAAGCTGGGGTTTGCTTACCCAGTGGGACAGGAGTATCCAAGGATCCTGGACACAGTCCTGGAGTCAGATCGAAGGCAGATCTCTAGGCAGTGCCCCGCTGTCCTGAAGCCCACAGGACCTTTGCTCTGGGCATCGGAGAGCCTCTCCGCTCCACAGGAGGAGGGCTTAGCAAAGTGCCCCAAACGCTGCTAGAGATAAAGCCGAGGCTGAGATAAAGGTCGGAAGCTATATGGGAGTGGGTGCCTTCAGCACCTGAGTGTGAGGGTGAGTTCCACCCCAGCATCCCACACACTGCTTCAGACAGGTCGGGTGGAGTCAGGGGTCTACAACTGTGCTCAGCATGGCTGATCTCTCCCCACTCTGTCAATTTTTACACASCCCAAGTAAAGCCCCTCCCCCAAAGAAGGAAAGGCTCGGATCAGAACATTCAAGATTGTCTTCCCAGGGTCCCCTGTTCTATAGCGAGTGCTCAGCACACCCACAAGTTCTGACTCCATGGAAACGTGGTTGTGTCTACACACCGCGGGGCCTCACTGGACCAGATGCAGAGGGAAGAGCCCGATTGTGACAAAGGCTGCTCTCAGGGAAGTCCAGCGGTTCCACCCGCTCACTCCATTTCGTTGGGGACTGTAGCTGTCTCTTGGTAGCTCTGCTTGGAAGGGTCCTGGAACAGAGGGGACTCCTGCTCAGCAGTCACCACCACCCCTCACTGTGGCCCCACTCCTCTAGCCTGGGCTGTGGTGGCCTCCTCCCTCCCTTCTCCTGAGGCATATCATAGTAACTCTTCTCTGGCCTTCAACACTCACAATCTGGATCGGTCAGCGCTGGGCTGGCTACTTTTATGTCAACTTCTCACAAACTAAAATCATCAGAGAGGAGGGGAAATGCTAGGCAAGCCTGTAGGGCGTTTTCTTAATTAGTGATTGATGGGGGAGCTTGAGTTCTACCAGAAAGCAAGCTGAGCAAAGCTATGGGGACAGTAAGCAGTGCCCCTCCCTAGCCTCTGCATCAGTTTCTGCCTCCAAGTTCCTGCCCTGTTTGAGTTCCTGTCCTGTGATAAACAGTATAAGCTAAATAATCCCTTTCTTTCCAAAACTGCTTTAGTCACAGTGATCCATCGCAGTAACTGTAACCCTAAGACCAGTGCCTTGGGGGATGATCATGAAGTGCCACGGAAGTGTTAGTGAACCCGAAATACCAGTCGGGAGCTGATCCGATGCAATCACACCAGGGCTTTTATTCAAGCTAGCTCCGGGTCAGCCTGCCGCTGACACATAGGACAGTTTTGATGGAGAGGAGCCTTGAACACACATCGGGGCAAAGTTTTATAGAAAGCAGCAAGTGGGGGAGGTGTCTGGCAAGCATCTAATCGGAGAGCTGCCCTGGCCTTTAGCACAGTTGGCTGGTGCTGGGAGTCAAGCCACGAACCTCACGTCTGTTTCCCTCTACATAGGTGGTTGGTAGGCAGGGGGCGGGGCTTGCTAGGAATTAACCTGGAAATGTTGGATTTGTTGGGGGAGATTAACCTGGAGATGTAGCTCTTGTTGGGGTTAGCCTAGAAACTGGAGCTCGGCTCGGGTTTTGTTGGGGTAACTTGGAAACTGATGTTAGGTACCAGCAGTTTACCTGAGTTCAAACTTAGGTCAGGTTCTCTAGAATGGAGTCTGAACTTAAAAGATTTCCTCTCTCAATCACACTTGGGGAAGTATGAATTGAGCTCATGGTCCATTGCTCTTAAACAGTTGACACCCACACCAGAAGCTCCCAGAACTGGGTACAAAACAGATACATTACTTTCTCAAGGGACAGACAGCCCACCCCAAGATGAGGTCCTACCCTGCTCCCAGGTAGTGGGAATCCAAGGGAACTAGATTGTTCCTTGAGCACTGAGAACTGGCCCCAAGTACCTTGCAGCACCAGAAGACAAGCAATAATGGAGCTGACCATAGGGTGACCAGGCCTGCCTAATTACCTACGCCTCTCACCCCATCCAATCCATTCAGTTTAAACCTAACATAATGGAGCCCCTCTTGTTCCTTTTCCTAGCAGGGTAGCGTTGACTGCATCTCCTAGCCCTGCCTGTCACCACCACTATCTAATTTTGTGGATTAGTCCGATAGACTCTGACTCTGCTCTGTTAAGGCATCAGATTCAGATAAATGCATCTGTCTCAGAAGTAATTCCTGAGAGGCACTGAGAGACTGTGGCAATGTATCAGCAAGAATATCATCAGCACCCGCCTAAGAAACAGTCATGGCTGCATGTGCCTGCGACCTCGACATTGTAGGGTAGAGACAGATCAATCCCAGGAGCCCTTTGGCTAGTCTAAATAACCCCAGACTCAGTGAGATCCAATTTACAAGAAATAAGGCAAAGAGCAGTAGAAAATAAAATTAAATTAAATTAAAATACTGGACGCCCTCTTCTGGCCACCACGTGTAACTGCAATGAAAAAATAGTCACTATAATTTGAATTTGAAAGCTTTATCAAAAATATTAAAATTATTAAAAATATTGTTAAGATTTATGAGAGAATTAATTCCAGAACTCAGGAGGCAGAGGTAGGTGGATCTTTATGAGTTTGAGGCCCGCCTGGTCTTCATAAAGAGTTCCAAGCTAGCCAGGGCCTTAGAGAGAGATATCTCAAAAAAAAAAAAAAAWAAMAAWAATATCAAGTGGAGAGGAAGAGAGGAAGACAGTGTTGACCTCAGACTTCCATCTGGTCATTGACCCATCAAAAGATGGCTCGTCTCCTCCGTCTTCTTGCCCTCGGTTCCTCCTTCCCTGATCACAAATTGTTGTGATGCCAAGAGGCAATTCCGTCAGAGCGCAAAAGACCGACATGGCTGTCTCCTGTTCCTGGGCTGTCAGTTAAGGGCCCGTTCTGTGCGGGCTGTGTGCGCTGCACATATCAACTGCTATAACCCAGACACCGACTGGACGGACGGATGAATCCGGGAGAGGGAAGCTATGCCGTGGGCTCCTTCCTCAGGGGTCCAGCGGGGTGTGAGGGAAGGAGCAGGCTGTGTGGCCCCGGCCTGTGAGCTCCGTCCCACAGCAGGCCTGGGCAGCAGAGTGGGATGAGGGGTTCTCTGAGCCCCCATGCAGAAGGGGAAGGTTTTAGAAAATGGACTTTACCTCCCCAGTCTTTCCACATTCCACAGAGTGAGGTGGGTGCAGACAGTTTGCATGTGGGGTGAGTGAAAGAAAGGCACCCTCCAGACTCGCTTCAAAAAACCAGCCTGGAAAACACTCCGGGGAGAATTTGTTTTCGTAAGCGAGCTTCTGCCAGACACAGATCGTATCTTGTGGGAACACGCTAGGCCCAGCTAATAAGGGCAAAGCCCCGTGAAGCGAGGTAGGCTGCTGTTGAGGGCCAGTGCTGAGCAGGGCTGGGTTGTGAGAGCGGCCGGGAGCACTAAGAAGGGCTGGCTCTGCAGACCCCTCAGGTCCAAGGCTGGGCCTGGTGCTCCCTCACCTTGGGTAACAGTGTCACCCAGCTGTAACACCAGCCATACCTCGGCTGTGCCCCAACCACACAGGGCAGCTCTTCTGCAGCCGGATGGGAGCAAACTAGAACACAGGACGCAGAGTCCCACAGCAGAGCATGTGCAGACCTTTGCAGGACCCTGCGATCCACCCTCAGAGGCCGACTTACCTCAGGGGCCCGAAGATGGCCGTGCTCTTCAGATCTCCCCCTTTCCCATACAATGGATTCTGCTAAACACGAGGGTCCTTCACTAGAACTTCGTGAGCCGGGCTGACAAGTGGGGAGCTTTAGGGGTTCCAGGCCTCTTTCCACACCTGACGTGGCTGGGACACTGAGCTCACACTTCTTATAGCTTATGGGGAATAAGTCACGAAGGCACGGGGGAAATAGCCCTTTCCTTTATTCTCTTGCCTGGCTTACTCCGCAGTGCTTGAGTAAGAACAGGGTCTGCGCAGAGAGGAACGGGCGGTATTGTGTCTCGGCACCATCCGCACATCTTCAACCAGCGGTCGCCAGGGCACAAAGCCCCAAATGCAACTCCTACTCCGCCTGGTGTTTGGAGTCACCTAGTGCCTCATCGTCATGTGTCCCCCTGTGGCCCCAGTACCAGGTCCCTCTCTCCCCACTTGGTTACTCCTAACATTCTTTAATGTCCCTACACAAGCCCTTTTCCCACCCTCCAGACACCCTGGGAAGGCAGCAGTTGGGTGGGAGGGGCCGAAAGCTATTTTCACAATTTTAAAAAGCCCAAAGGAAATCATCCATTTATTTCAGTGATGTTCCCAGACTAAATAAAACATTAAGTTTATTTGCTTTGGGCTGGCTCGTAGCAAGTCAGTGTGGTAACCGTGGTTTATCTGTGCTGATCAGAAACGCTAATTGGCAGTTAGATGTCTTTGATAAATAAAACTCAAAGAAACAAATTATTATTCAATAAGTGTAGTTTCTTGGGTAGATGAAAGCTTTCAAAACATGGAGTCCCTTGAGGAGAGAGACTCAAAGGGACCCTTTGTGGCACAAGGGGTCGGAACCTCTGAGCAATGTGAAAGTCGTCTTTTCATTAAAGCCAAACGCACATATTTTTCCGTAAGACCTCTGATGCCCAGCTTCCCATTAGCGAATCTGACTTCTCAGCATCCCTGCAGATAAAACACTGTTCTCACAGGCTTCCCCGGAGAGTGCCGATAGGCGTTCCTTGGAGGTCAGAGCAAGGGGCCATCATCAAAACAGCTTGGGAAAAACACGCCAAGTAAAAAGAAGCCATCGATTGTGGGATTTTCAGGGCTCTTAATGGATTCACAAATTAAGAGCCCATCCAAGATGGCTCTGTAGTTAGAGCACATACAACTTTAGCAGACGACCCAAGTCATCTCAGAACCCACATTGGGTGCCTCACCAAAGCTCTAGTTATTTTTTTTTAACTATTTAAAGTTTTAAATGTTTTCTTTTATTTTTTAAGATTTATTTTCTATATGAGTATGCCGTTGCTGTCTTCAGACACTCCAGAAGAGGGCATCAGATCCAGTAATAGATGGCTGTGAGCCACCATGTGGTTGCTGGGAATTGAACTCAGGACCTCTGGAAGAGCAGTCGGAGCTCTTAACCGCTGAGCCATCTCTCCAGCCCCCCAAAGCTCTAGTTCTAAGGGTCACACAACTCTGGTGTTCATGTCTGCGCTCATATGCACATATCCCAACACAGAAACACTCACACATATTATTAAAAATAATTTTTTAAAAAAAAAGCACAAGGAAGACAAAGGTAAAACACAGTTCCTATAGTCACAGATGGTATTCATTGTAGGTGATACTTTCTCAAGCAGTAAGTGTCCCACAGAACATCCTGGAGAGGATGAAGGTTTATGGTAACAAGGGGACCCAAAGTCCCACTGCCATCACAGGGACAAAAGGAAGAAGGAAGCAATATGGAGGTCTGAGGATGGAGACAGGCCAAGACCTCAAGAATTGTTCCTGTTTCCTGCCTGTGACACTGCAGGGTGGAGTCAGAATGGGTGTGGTAACAGGTGTAGTTGACAAACAGTTATTCCAAAGGCCTGGATTCAAAAAAAAAACTGCTCAAATGACCCGGAAACCTTGGCTTGATTTCATGGCCAACTCTCCCAGGTCCTGTGCTGAGGAAACTATAGGGAGAGCGCTCGTGGAGGGGAAATGATTGTAGCCTTCAGCAGACATGCTCAGTAAGACCCACTCTCCCACCAGCCTGCTGCCTTCCTGACTCATTCCTTCTCCCAGCAAGCCCTGGGAATCTTGGAAGGGGTGGCAACCCTCTCCGTTTCCCTTTCTCTCTCCACTCCTGTGCCCAGCCTGAACCTCACTGGCCATAGACCATACGAAGCAGCCTCTTGGCATGCCAGAAACACAAAGGRCGTGGTTCCCATGCAGCTGTAGTGGTAGCTCATGGCATGAGATGTCCCTAAACAGTACTCTGAAAGTTAGAGAATGGAACAACCCAGAGAAGGCCAGAGGCAGGTCATGGGAGGGTGCAGGTATGCCTTTTGTGAGGCCTGCTGCAGGTAGACACACACCCATGCAGTCAGAGCTGTTTTCAGGACCTTTGCACAAAGGGCACGGAACATGCTCTACCACAGATGAGGCCTGAGGGAAACAGAGAGAAGGAGCAGGGACACGTAAGAAAAGGATTCTGCTCTTACGGTGTGCCTGGCCTGTCATTTATTTCTCCCTGTCAACCATGTCCCCACCAATTCCCAGGAATACAGGGTGTTTCCCACCCCCTCCACTTTACAGATTAGAAAACCAAAACTCAGTGAAGTCCATGGATCATAAATAAGTGGTCAACCTACACAATCCCACCTGGGTGGGCACCTACACCATGCTGCCTTGGGGATTCAGGAGATTGGCTTTGGTTAAAGGAAGGTGATCTTCTGGCCAGTGGTTCTTTGGGAAGACCTAAAGACACCAGGGGATGTGTCCCTAGTGTCCACTGTAGAGTAGGGAGCAGCAGCAGGCCAGCAAGGAAGCTCAAGATTATCTCAGGGGAATGATCAAAGAARGATGCCACTGGCCCCTGGGCAGCCATCTTTGAACTATCACAGGCACAATGACAGGTTGTGTCTAATGAATCCCTAAAATGGCAACTAGAAAGTAAGAAAACTCTGTCAGAGAGTTCTATAAATTCCTTCTACTTGTGCTCTTCTTGTTGACATAATCTTATGGGGCCATTCTATATCTACATTCTCTCTGGATTCATACTAGTGATTAATGTGAATGATTAGGGCGTGAAGGTACGGGAAGGACTTCATTTTTGTTCAGTGCCTAGCTGCCCGACAGACCCCCTTGTTTTCCCATCTTTGGGAAAGTGGACTGTTTACTTAGAACATGTTTGTTTTCATGTCAAAAGTTTATTTCCATTTTGCGCACATGAGTGTTTTGTCTAAATACGTGGAAGTGTGCGGTCTGAGTGCCCGGTACCCGAGAAAGCCAGCAAAGGCTGTCTGATCCCTTGAGGCTGGAGTTACAGGCAGATGTGAACTGCCATCTGGGAAGCAAACCTTGGGTCCTCTTAATTGCCGGTTCATATCTCCAGTCCCAATCTCCCAGGCCATTCACACGTGTCTTCCTGGTATTTTGTTTCAAGAACTAATACCAAGATTTAGCATAGAGGTAGGGCTCCTAGTAAGGTCCTGGGGGAAATTAACATAAGAATTTCCCTTCCCCAGAGAGTGAGGTACTAGCTATGACTCCAGCTACTCAAGAGCCTGAGGTAGGAGGATCAAGAGTTCAAGGCCAGCCTGGGCAACTTATCAAGACCCTGTTCCAATTTAAAAAGGAGGTGGGAAGTCTGGAAATAGGATTCAACATATGCAAGGCCCTAGACTCCATCCCTAACACCTTGCGCTGGTTTCCAAGGCTATGAACACTGAAATGAAGTTTCTAGAAATACATTCTAGCATGATGAGAAATGGTCACTAAAACTCACCTTGACTGGAATTCACTGACTTCACGCTATCTTTTGCCCATGCTCTTTCTAGATTTTTATCCCCAGGACTACTGGAACAGCACGCAGATGAGTGTTCAGGACATTGATCCTGGCACTAACAGTAAATTAAACACCGGTGATTCTTCCCAGTGACCTCGTTGTTGAGACAGACTTAAGTCTGTGACAATCTTCTCAGCTCAAGGGCCCAGAGCGGCATGTATCCCAGGCGTTCTCAGACCAGGTCCTATACACGCCGTCACCTTAAGCAATAGGAAAAAAATGTGTCAATCAACGTGATGGATTTTATGGCTACTTGGAATGCAGATGCTGATCCCTGTTCGTTTTCAGTGAAAGCTTGTCATCAGATGTTGGTGGTGTTGAGTGGAATTGAGGTTAATCTGAAGTTCCTCATAGGAGCATGAAGACRACTGAGGACTGCYGACTTTAGGGCCCTGTGAAGACGACTGAGGACTGCTGACTTCAGGGCCGTGTGACATTGCTTTCATTCCGTAAGACTAGAAATGAACTAAGTGAGGCTCAGTACCACGCTATGTCAGAGTTGTACAGCGGCAGTGAGGGTTTAAGACAACAGGAGAAGAGAAGAACCACATGGCTCTCTGGGCACTGGCGAAGAGAAGGAGAAAGGAAAAGAAAATAGGGAAGGGAATAAGTTAAAATAAATAAGTGCTTTGGAGCCCGCACCAGGCAAACAAGTCTTTTTAATTAAGAAAAAATTTTAAGCAGGAAATGGGAGCAAAGGGGCTTAAAGGCGATCCCTGCCCTACGAGACATTTTTACTAAAGAATTAGGACAACCAGGGATTATTATTTTCTTAAGCTTTTGATTGAAATCGCAGACTTTCATCCCTTCTGCAGTTAGACAACAGAGAGGCCAGTGGCTTAACTTCACTAAGGAGAAACAAAAGGCAAAAATAACCGGGTGGGGAGGTGGCTGAGATTCTTGGGGTGGGGGCGGGGTGGGTGTCCACCAGAGAAGGAGACGGTGGTTTATCCAATCCCACTTTCTCCTGTTCCTCTCATGGCCAGCAGTGCAGTCGTAGGATAAACCCCTCTTCACCTTTCCCCACAGGTTTCCTCCATCCAAGCTGCCCCTCCCCACGTGCTGAGCCTGTCTGACCCAGGTCTTAGCAAACATCTCCCGAAGGTGCATGCATCTCAGCAGCCTGGTAAAGAGCAAACCCCTCAGGGCACAGTCAGCCCGCTTCTTTTTTTGATATACACACTCAAGTTTGCTGATCTGGGCTTTTGAACCAGACAGACATGGGTTTAACTTCTGGTCAAGGTAAAAAATAATTCACTAAGGTTCTAAACAGTTTTAGGAATTCGATTTATCTTTTTCCATTGAAAAAATAGTGTCTCGGCTACATGGGAGCTCTCTGTGAAATCTACACCATGGGTATTACACAACATTTAAAAATAAAATTTGAGCCATTTGGAAAGATGGCTCAGCAGTTAAGAGCTCCGGCTGCTCTTACAGAGGATCCACCCAGGTTTAGTTCCCAGCACCCACACAGTGCCTCACAACTGTCCTTTACTCTAGTGTCTGGATATCCAGCGTCCTCCTAAAGCACAAAGCATGCACATGGTTCACATACGTGCATGAAGGTGAAAGACTCATTCACAAAAAATAAAAGTAATAAGTAAATCTTTTAAAAATCAGTTCAGGGGCTGGAGATGTTGCTCAGTGAGTGGAACACTTACCCAGGAATGAACAAGGCCCTGTCCTGGAGTCCTAGCACCACATAACCCTACTGTAGTACATGTCTATAATCCCAGCATTCCAGAGGCAGACCCAGAGGAGCAGACRGTCAAGATCATCGCTGGCTAGGTAGCAAGTTTGAGGCTAAAAAACTGGGCTATATGAGACCCCATCTTCCCCCCTGTCTTAGTCAGGGTTTCTATTCCTGCACAAACATCATGACCAAGAAGCAAGTTGGGGAGGAAAGGGTTTTTTCAGCTTACACTTCCACACAGCTGTTCATCTCCAAAGGAAGTCAGGACTGGAACTCAAGCAGGTCAGGATGCAGGAGCTGATGCAGAGGCCATGGTGAGATGTTAGTTACTGGCTTGTTTCCCCTGGCTTGCTCAGCTTGCTTTCTTATAGAACCCAGGAATACCAGTCCAGGGATGGTACCACACACAAGGGGCCCTCCCACTTTGATCACTAATTGAGAAAATGCCTCACTGCTGGATCTCATGGAGGCACTTCCCCAACTGAAGCGCCTTTCTCTGTGATAACTCCAGCCTGTGTCAAGTTGACACACAAAATCAGCCAGTATACCCCCTAAAAATCGGTGTCAATTCACTGGGAGGAATTCCACAATGCCGCTGTCATTCCATGAGCAAACCAACTGACAGAGAGAACAGGTGATAGGGTCAGCATCCAGTTTTTATAACACAGCAACRGGAAGGATGACAGACACTCGAGCAAAAAAAGGAGAAAAGGAGCTTTCAATGGCTGTTACCTTGAGCTGCTGCGACAAAGGCCCATGCTGATGAGCGTTCRGCCTCAAATTACACTTGCAAAAGAAAAGCTCCACTCTCCTCTTCGTTTACCACTCCCTCACCTCSTCTTACTTCTCTCCCAACCCTTYCTCTCTTCCCCGTCCCTCTACTCCTTTAGGGATCTTTGCCAAGGCTGTGTCCCTTTCTTTACCGAGGCCTGGATCACCTCCAGAGACCAGTGAGTCTCATCTCTTCCTATCCCTACCAGGACTTGGAGAGATGACTTCCTTATCACCCAAAGTCACAGATTGGCATCCTTCTCCAAAGAGGGCTTAGAAATGGATTCAACTACTAAAGAAAAATCTTTCTTTCTTTCTTTCCTGCAGGAAGAATAGCTTGTGGGCAGGTTTTCATAGTTCAGTCAGCTCATAATTCCCCACCAGAAAACAGGCTTCAAAGCAGCTGGCTGCCATGTTTATGTGTCCTCACAAAAGGGGAGCAGGTCAGCTCTGGTCTCCTGGGAACCCACCATCATCCAGCTCAGTCTTTATTTGCTACTTACAGAAGCTCCCCGACCTCTACACACACACCACGGCCAGGGG
Organism: Apodemus speciosus; assembly: GCA_002335545.1. Taxonomy (NCBI): domain Eukaryota; kingdom Metazoa; phylum Chordata; class Mammalia; order Rodentia; family Muridae; genus Apodemus; species Apodemus speciosus. The sequence goes on from BDUI01000246.1 coordinate 44,070, forward strand.
GCTCCGCCTCCCTCCCACTCCACCCATCCCCATATTGGTTCTTTTTTTTTTTTTTTTTTTTTAGGTTTTTCGAGACAGGGTTTCTCTGTGTAGCTCTGGCTGTCCTGGAACTCACTTTGTAGACCAGACTGGCCTTGAACTCAGAAATCCACCTGCCTCTGCCTCCCAAGTGCTGGGATTACAGGCGTGCGCCACCACCGCCGGGCATCCCATATTGGTTCTTTGATGGCCTCAGAGACTCCTCACGAGCAGACTGGCCCTTTGACCACAATAGGGAGGGGCCTCAGAAAGTAGAGGCTCCTTTCCCCACATCTACCTCTGGGTTCCATGCAGCGGGTTATACGCAAGGCAAATGGCAGGAGGCAATACCCTGCCCAAGTGTCTTCTTTACTTACCATAAAAAGTCCAAGGACCTTTGAGAGTCTCCAAGAAAACCCGGAAACAGCCCATCTGCTGTTCCCTTCCACTGGGCAGCTGAGGCTGACCTTAGGCTTTGAGGTCAGTGGTTCACATAAGCCACCCAYAATTTGAAGAGAAGGGGCTTTCGCCTCTGGCTAAGCAGAGCTAACCAGCCCCGGCACAGACTGCCTTGGGTATTGGCCTAACATAGTCGCCAACTATGTTGAAAGTCATTTAAAGCTTTTCTGAAGTTCCTTCCCCATTCCTGAACCCCAGTGGGAAGGCCTCTGCCTAGTACAGAGTAGGTTATACTGGAAGGGTCTGAAATTGCTGAAGAAAGACCCCAGACTCAGAAAGTATGCAAAGACAAAGAGCATTTATTTCGCAGAAACAACCAGCATGCAGGGGTCAACCTTTTTTTTTTAAAATGGTGACCCCAGACAAAGGTGTTCAGGCCTTCTTCTAGGGAACAGGGGGAATGTTCTAGAAGGATTAGGTAACCTAAAATTTCATTGGTGGGTGCTAGGACCGGGTCTCAGGTGGTCAGTGGTCTGCATTCCTATGTCAAAAACATTTAACCATAGGATGAGATAGGGTTCTCCATCACAGATGGCCCATTCTGAGATAAGACATTTCCCCATTTTTGTGATTACCCCCAGGTTGTTCTTAGGGAGGGGGTTTTATGACCTTGTTTCTGGATTTTATAGTCTGTTCCTGGAGCTGGTGCCTTATGGCCTTCTTTTCCAAATCAGGCCTGGCCCTTAAATAGAAACAAATGTGTTTATCCTTTCAATATGATGTTGTGGTGGTTTGAATAGGAATGTCCCCATAAGCTCATATATTTGAATGCTTGGTCATACGGAGTGGTGCTACTTGGCAGGGATTAGGAGGCATGGCCTAGTTAGAAGTGTGTCGCTAGGGTGGGCTCTGAGTTTTAAATGCTCAAGCCAGGCCCAGTGTCTCTGTCTTCCTGCTAACTGCAGATACAGAYGTAGAACTCTCAGCTCCTTCTCCAGCGCCATGTCTGCCTGCACACCGCCATGCCTCCTGCCATGGCGACAATGGACTAAATCTTTGGAACTGTAAGCCAGCCCCAACGACATGCTTTCCTTTGTAAGAGTTGCCATGGTCATAGAGTCTCTTGACAGCAATGGAACACTGACTAAGACAGTCATCMAGGAAAGAAAAGCAAAACTACGGCACGCCTCGTAGRAAGCCCCAAATCCAGAACCCCAGTTCTACCTGCTGCTGTTCCTCTGGGCCCCAGAGCAGGAGGAACACACACATCACAGGCAGCAACAAGTGGGGCAGCCACTTCCAYGAAAGCATTTAACAGTTCTCATAGTTGCAAGGGCTTTTCCTAGGTATACAGACAAACCCCAGATAGCACTCTGAAGACCGATCCAAGTAAGACTTCCACTCATATCCAGCATGGTGCATGACGGGGTTGTTGGGCTGAGTGTGGGTGAGTGAGTGTAAGGGGCTACATACAAAAGTGTGTGTAAGAGAAGTCTCCTCCAAGCATGAATGACATCCCCAGAGCTGCAAAGAGGAATTGTCCTTCAGTTTAAATATATATATATATATAATTTAACACTATATAGATATTTCCCTATAGACTTCAGCATCTCAATAGTCCAAATGGGCTGGGGCAGAATCACACACGGTGGGCAGGACAGCATAGAAGGGACTGGCTGGAATCTCAGGTGACGGTGTGGTGATTCCAGCCCCTCCTTCCAGGGAGGGAATTACAGGCCCAACCTGAAGGGCACTTGTGGGTAGTCACGGCTGTTCTGTAGAGATGGTAATGACTGTTCTATCCAGAGGGTCAGTGTTTCGCACTTACAAAACTAAATATCGTCTCACCACACAACCCAGTAAGCATGCTCTGTGGTAGCTGGCAAGAAGGTCAAACTTGATGTCCAAGGACAAACATGACCATAAAGGAGGGAGGTTTGTTCATAATTGCCACATCTCAGAAACAACCAAGGTGTCCTTCACTAGGCGAAATTCTAAGCTGAGCATAGCCAGATAATGAAACACTAGTGCACACTTAAGACCGATGAGCGACCTAGCCGTGCGCAGAGGAAAAAACAGAAATGTCTCTGACTAGGGGAAGAGGCCTGTGGGAACATCCTGCCTATGGTGACTGTAGCCCAGTGATCTTCTGGGAAAGGCAAAAATGCTAATTCAGTAAAAAAGATCAGGGCTGGGAGTGCAGCTCAGTTACAAGAGGGCTCGCCTACTGTGTACAAAGCTCTGCGGTCAATTCCCAGTACCTCATCTGCGGGCAATGATGGTACAAGCCTACAGTGGCAGCTCTAGGAGGGCCTCAGTATAAAGAGGACTGCTGAGACCTGCTGCATTTGTTCCCTCTGTCCCTAGGGCCCCTCTATCCATACCTGTCCCCTCCCTCTTCCCAGTCCTCCACTTCTCTTCTTCCTCTCCTCCTCCTCTCTCTTCTCTGTTCTCGCTCACCTCTTATGCCTTTCCCCCCTTTCCTCCTCTGTGATCTCGCTTTCTTGCCATTTGTTGTATAGCAATTTCCTCCACACTGGAATCCTGGAGAGAAGCTTGTTAAGCTTCAGGCTGTTCTAGAYGGGATTTAAGTAACTCATAAAGCTCAGGAAGTCTCTGAAGCTTACTAGATTCACAAGGCCCCTCCCCCATCAAGCTACAGAAGGAATAAGGACTGCCAGGGAGAGGAGACTCTGACCTGTCCTGCAGCATGCAGGCCATGAAGACACTTCCAGGGTTGTATGTCATGTCCTTGCACAGCTTGGGTTTCTGAACCCCAGCAAGAGGCGATAGGGAAATCAAGGAATAACTGACTAGGGCCAAGCAGACTGGACTCTCTGATGGAGAAGCCTTAGCACCCCAGAAATTCAGTCTTTATTTTATATAGGTGAACAGGGAGGCGGGGTTATTACATAGCTGAACAAGGACTTGGGGCTTATGGCACACAGCTGGACAAGGAGGCAGGTTTAACTAATCCTGGTAGAAGCAGACTCTGTAAGGGAATAGTCTTCAGGCTGTAAACATGCTGTGTGTTGCGGGGGGAAGCTATGTAAACATTTTCTTCATGCACCATTAGTTGACATTAGCACTTGGACAAGAGAATGACTTTGCCAGCTCTCTGAGCCTCACATGGGGAAGGTCTTGCCCTCCCATAGGACTGAAGCACTGGGTCCTTCTCATGGCCATTCCCATGTCAACAACACTTCAAGATTTCACTTGCTCTGCACAGTTCAGATTTGACTTGTTAGCAGCCATATGGTGTGGGCTTTCAGCARTGTAGCCACTTTTGAGTGACCCATGAGTAGTCCCTGTAAAGAACCAATAGGCTAATTGTTTGACCAAGTTGGACTTGGGCGGTATCCTTACTTTGGTCTGCTTTTGGTTGGAGAAGAGACATTTGTTAACAACTTCCCATGAATAGTGTCACATAACACCCTTTCCTCCCATCCCTTCCCTAGTCCGGATGCCAAGATCTCTCCCTAACAAGCCTCTTTGCTGTGACTTTCAGCCTGGACCAGCTCCTGGCTGGCTAGCAGTGGAGCCCCCCAGTGTAAACACCTGCAAAATGGTGTAGTCACGCTTCCACCTGCTTGGGGGCAGGGGTCTGGAACACATGCTGTTTCCTCCAGCAGGACAGGATGCTGGGGTCCCCATTYCTCTGCTGTTCCTGTGTGCTGTGGAACAGGGTTGCTCAGTGAGTCCCGAGTAGCATTTAGGTTTTGCAGTTGCTCTGCGGTTGTTGCCAGGACAAGGCTTCTGCCCAATCCCCCAAGTGACGCACTTCCAAGGCTTTTAAAAATAGAAGTCTGAAAGCTGTTTCATTGCCAAGACGCTGCAAGGTTCTGGCTCCTGAAGCCGAGGCCAAGCGGAACTCAGCCTTGAAGCTTTGAGAGGAAAGTGAGTTCCCCTCGCCTTGCCTCCGAAGCTCTGTGAACACCATCATCTCCTGACTGAGTCATGTGCTGGGCAGTGGTYGCCGGCAGAGGCCAGCTGTCAGTATGTAATTACCCATGATGATGGAGGTTACCTCCCCATCCTTCTTGACTAATAAGCCCAGCACACTGGGTGGAGGCTGTAAGGGGGTGTGGCGCCTGGGTGCTGGACCGTGGGTGTGTAATGACGTCAGGGCCCCTGTGTTCCTACATTTTTATATTTGCAAGTAAGACATCAGAACCCCATGCTGCCATAGGTCCAGAAAGCTTTCGAGTGATTTTAAGAGGCTCTGATGAAGAAAGATATACTGGCTGCATTTGTGTCAACTCGACACAAGCTAGAATCATCAGAGAGGAAAGAGCCCCAGTTGAGGAAATGCCTTCATGAGATCCAGTTGGAAGGCATTTTCTCAATTAGTGATCAAGGAGGGTGGGCCCAACCCATGGTAGGTGATGCCATTCTTGGGCTGGTGGTCCTGGGTTCTATATGAAAGCAGGCTGAGCATGCCAGGGGAAGCAAGCCGGTCAGCAGTACTTATCTATGACCTCTGCATCAGCTCCTGCCTCCAGGATGCTGCCCTGTTGAGTTCCTGTCCTGAGTGSCTTTAACAATAAACAATATGGAAGTGTAAGCCAGAAAACCCCTTTTCTTCTCAACTAGTTTTTTGGTCATGGTGTTCCATCACTGCAGTAGAAATCCTAACTCAGAGAAAGGTTAGTTATTATGTATTTTCTTTTTTGAAATGTTTTTGCCCATATTTGTTTCCATACAGATATATACATATACCTACACACACAGGGACGAATACCCAATCTTTACCCAGTAGAACTCTGCCATACTCAGATATCCTGGAGACGCTTCAGAGAGCCTAGGTCTGACAGTCTCCACGTGTACTCATTAGGGAGAACTTCAATCAGATAAGTAACTAGGTACACCCTGGTGTGTATTTCRGGAACTTGATGTGGATCCAGAACTCACTGTACGTCTTCATCAGCTCTTCATCCTGCATAGACAACTCTGCCTACCTTTTTGCCCATCTGCTCATGGATAGCCAGCCTCTTAGAGACACATCGGTCCAGGTGCACAGACTTGCCTTTGATTGGCTCTGCTTCCTTGCAGTGGGAGCCATGTATGTCTGGTGGCAGGCCCTGGTCATTCTATTGTATCATCTCTGCCAGTATCTCCATCCTCTATCATCGTCACCATCACCCCTGTGGCCAGCTACTGGRCTCTGAGTAGATGYATGTCAACCCAGCTCTGTGGAGAGAACCRCCTTCTGGTCTCTAGTCCACAGCCTGAGACAGGTCCCAGCTCACTTAATGGGAGAAGCCTGTCTTAGTTACTTTTCTATTGCTGTGATGAAACAGCATGACCAAAAGCAACTTATRGAAGAAAGAGTTCATTTTGACTTGTGATTCCTTTGGGAAAGTTCCTAAGTGTCAGGGACGCATGGGAGCAGGAGCCTGAGCAGGAAGCTCAGAGGTTCTGTCTTTAAGTGTAAACATGGAGCCGAGAGTGAACTGGAAGTGGAGTACCTTATATATGTATATAGCCCACTCCCTGCAGCATATAAGGTATAGAATACCTTATACAAGTATATAAGCCCACTCCCGTAGTATATAAGGTATAGAGTACCTTATACAAGTATATAAGCCCACCCCCGTAGTATATAAGGTATAGAGTACTTTATACAAGTATATCAGCCCACTCCTTGCAGTATATAAGGTATAGAGTACYTTATACAAGTATATMAGCCCACCCCTGTAGTATRTAAGGKATAGAGTACYTTATACAAGTATATCAGCCCACCCCCGCAGTATGTAAGGTATAGAGTACCTTATACAAGTATAGAAGCCCACTCCTTGGTATGGAGTGATTGAGGAAGACACCCTATGCTAGCATGTGGCCTCCACACACACACACACACACACACACACACACACACGCACATACATAGATGGCGGTGGCCATGTACTGGAAGGGTGTCCCTCGTTTCCTGCATCAGGATGAGAGGACAGGGCTACAGCACGCAGCTTCCTGTTCAGGTTAAACCACAGCATTTGCTTTGTCTTCCTCACTGCACCCTCCAGGAGGCCAGGACCTGAAGGGGAGCAAGGGCAAGGAYCTATCTGCACAGTGACTGTAGACCATGACCTTGGACTTCTGATCTTCCTCTCCACCTCCCAGGTTCTGAGATTACAGATATGCACAAACGAAGCAGGCTCATACAGTGCATGATGCACGCAGGGCTTTAGAAAATGATGTGTTTATTTAGAGTGCATGTGGGGGGCATCCTGTGGTGTGTTTGTATGAGAGTTTTGGGGAGCTGGTTCTTGGCTTTCACCATGTGCTTCTCAGGGACTGAACTCAGATGGTCGGGTTTGATGGGCCTTTACTCCTTGAGTCATCTTGATGCCCTCCACAGTAATTTAAAAACAAAACAAAACCCCTTTCTACTGCTTCTTTCTTGGTTTTTAAGAATTTTTTTAAAACCAGTTGTCTCACATTTTCCTGGACTCTCCAAAGTCCTGTTAGAACTGAGCAGTGACTCTGGGACCTTCCTGAGAATTTGTCACGCAGAGACCGGAAGGCTCTGACTCACCCAGTCAGAATCAGGGGTAGGGGCTGGGAATCTTGCTTACCCAGGGAGCACCGGGTGCGCTGTGCTCTGTGGCGAGGAGCCTGAGCTCCTAGATCTGCTTTAGTCTTTCTGGTAATTCAAGCCTCAGCTCCTCAGAGGGTTTAGTCTGAGTCAAGAGAGGCATGGCATTCATGACTCCCTGGTGGCCACAAGACACACTGGATGAGGACGGAACCCTCTCATCCCTTTCTTCAAATGGACCATAAGCTCCCGGGCCTGCTGTCTCCTGGGCTGCTTGGCTGGCTGTTAACAATGTCCCTGTACAGTTCCACCTCAAATCCTGTTGTTTCACCAGCAGACAAAACATTGAACTGGCCCAAAGGCAAGTCACAGGACCAGGGCCACCTAGGGTCACCCATAGCACTCCAGTCCTTCACAGACCCTACACCTCATTAGCTAGGCCCTGGAAACATCCAGAGCTGGGAACAGGGCTGTTACTAGCTTCCTCTTTTGGTCTCACCTGATCAGACCCTTTGTCTCCAAGCCCCTGTATGCCACACTGGGATGTTCCCCTCTGCATATTGTCTGTCGACCTTTGACCCTGAATCCTGACATAGTTCATGACTGTGTTCTTCGAGGCTTTTCCTCCCTGTCTCTGCTCCTAACTTCCTAGTGTCTGTGGCTGGCATGTTGCCTACTGGCTTCTCTTTACCCTTGCTGCCTGCTCCACCGGTAAATAGTCTTGGCCTTCTTAGTATTTTGCTCCAAAATCTGGAACCAAAGCACTGTCATCTGGGGCTTTGCTTCAGCTCTGGAATGCTCACTTCTGAAATTCCAGCATCACCAGGGCCAGCTTCTGCTGAGTTCCATCTGGAACCCACGTGGTGGAAGGAAAGAACTGATTCTAGCAAATTATCCTCTGACCTCCACACTGGTGCTGTAGAAACATATATGCTTGAAAGCACACACACACACACACACACACACACACACACACACACACACACACTAAATTTCAGTATTATAAAAATACAACAAAAGAGACAGGAGCTAGGCAGAAATAGGAGAGCCACGTCTGGGACATGGCCCTGCTAGTTTCTGGCACTAAATCCTTCCCAGAAAACTCCTTGTATCACAAACATGGAGAGACATCTCTTGCAGGGCTAGCCAATCTACCTGAATTCAGCTCCTTCCTGCCCCCATTCCCGACCTCTAGCCTGTTCCTATTACCATAGCCAGTAGCCCTAATGACGGTGCGTCATGAGGTACCAGCCCACGGTCACTGTTCACGCATTTGTGCCCTGTAGTTTGAACACTCTTTTCAGTACATGGAGGTGCTGGTTTCTATCTTTCCTTCCAATTCACTTAAGTCTTAAGCCCAGCCACCTCGACCTGGGACTGTATGTAGATACAGGGTTCTCCCTACCACCTCAGTGTAGGGGTTCTAGAGTGACTAACCAACCTTCTAAAGGCAAAGCTGCAGGAGGGCTACTACCCAGTCTCCACTCCACACGACTGTCCCTGTATTCCACATGGAATCAAATCTGTAACTTTCATGAACACCAAGTAACAGCCCACAGTACACCTATTTTTTGAGATGTGAAGCCTAAATCATAGGTTTGTTCTCAGATCATTGTAAACCACATACTTTTTTAATATTATTATTAAAGAAAAATTCAGAATCCTGATCAGTGTCATGTCCCAGAAACCCTTCCTGAGCATTGTGGGTCAGCTGCAAGGGAGCAGAGGGCTATGTTAGAATTTCCTCCACCCTAGGTCCCTTTCCCCATTATAGTATTTAGAGTTCCGTTTTATGAGGGTTAGTTTAAAAGCATATTAATATTACATATTAAAACACAATTTCCACTCCCAGTTTGTTTTTCTTCCTTCTGATTTTAAAGAAAGAAAGGAAGGCAGTGTAGTGTCTGAATCACGCTATGGGCCTGGGTATAACTGTGCCATGAGGCCTCATTGAGCAAGTTTTACCGCCAAGTTTGCCTATGAATGGGACAGCTAAGGTCAAGGCCTGCAGTTTCCGACAGCAGGGGGAGCCCCGGAGCTGCCGGCCGACCCTGGGAGAAAGACGTTAGAGAAAGGGACCCACAGGCCAAGTGAGAAGGCGAAGGAGGACACCCTGGTAGCAGCAGGCTGGGCATCTGCGATCAACTGGAGACATCAGGCAGCATCCAACACGAGACTAAGGTCTAGAAGGAACCTGCCTAGGAAGAAGTCGTATGGGGAAAACAGATCTGAAGAAATGATTCGTCCCATTCTGGCCCAGCTATGGAAAGCATCCTCTCGCGTTGGGTGGACAGGAACCCTGCTTCATGCCCGAGCACTCCAAAGCTCCGCCCCTCCGTGACTAGGGACCTGCATAGCCCAAGCTAGGGTCTTGATCTAAAAYCCAGAAAAGAAGGATCTCACAGATCTTTGCCCTTGCCTTCCAGGAGGGTTTAGCAGCCCACTCGGTGGTCTTGTTTTTAATTAAAACAAACCTGGCCCTTTGAGCAGCTGAGGACAACCCCGAGATGAGAACCATCAGGGCAGATGGACCGGAGAAACAAAAGAGCCAATGCGTAGGAAGCCCAGGGCAAAGACCAGCGGGACAAATATTGCCTGCTAAATACACAGAGGGAAAAGCCTCTAACAGTGCCGGCCTTTGATAAGTGCTGGGCGGCTCGACTTTGAGAAAAGCGTAGCAAAGTCAGCTGGAGGGGGAACAGAGAAGTTCCGACAGAGGCTCCCCTCCTAAGGTCTAATCTACCTCTTTACAATTTACATGGTTGAGAACTGAAGCAAAGAGAAGTTAAGGAGCACGTTCAGGATCGCGGCAAAACACCCCAAACTGGAATCTGGAATTCAAACTGGACTCCTCACCAGTCCAGAGTTCTCTGTTGCTTTGCACGCCTTTCTGTTAGAACCTTCGATGGTCTCTGGCCTTGGCTCTGCAGATCTTCCTTCTCCCTAAGGGCCATAGGGAGGAATCTGAGCCTACAGGCGCCATGCTGGCCCACACTGAGCCTCTCAGAGACCTGAGGTCGTCCCTGGACACAGAAGCAGGAGTATTGATAGCTGTGTGTCACTTGGGACGGAGTTTAATAACTGGCTCATGTCGAGAGTTTGAGAGGTTTTCTGGAGGCCTTGGTTCTGACATTAGCCTTCACTGGGTGGGTTCTACCTCTCCCACCACTCCCATTTCATAGATGAGAAACTTCTTACAGACTTTCCGGTGACAGGTGTGAGTGCTTGCGTCTGGAACAACCGCTCTTTAGTTCCCTTGCCCAGTGCGGGCAGCGTAAAGGCACTCTGCTGTGGGAGGACAGGATAGCCAGACCCGACCCTTCTCTTGTGGGACAGGTTGTACCAGGCACACCTCCCCGGCTGTAGTGATAGATCACCTCTCTTTCATTCATACCCACAGCCCATGCCTAATCATGAGACTCAGGAGCCCAGGCTGACCTTGAATTCACTTGTAACTGAGGATGATCTGGAATTTCTGATGACCCTACCTCTCCTTCGAGTGATGGGTTTATGGGTGTGTACCACCACCCCTGGTTTTATGTGGCATTGGGGATGGAAGGCAGGGTTTCTGTTTGGCTAGGCAAGTACTCTGCCAACTGAACTGCCTCCTCAGACCGTTGACATTCATTCATTTTAATAGTAATTTTTTGGTTGCTGTGTTGAGCCTAGGCAACGAGGAAGAGGATGGTTAAAGCCAACTTAGCTAAGCAACGTGATCAAATGTTGGGCTGGATGTTTCTGGGGTATATTATAGGATGGTGATGGTTTTGGGGTAGATTGCTTTCCCATAAGRTAGGTAGACTTCGGCTGACCAGTTGATAGCCTGGATCGAACAAAACATGACCYTCCTCCTGCCAGCGAGATGGAAGTCTACGAGATGGGCCTTAGGATCGAATGAGGCATCAGCTTATGCCTGTCCCCCAGGTTGCCAGCATTGCTCAGAAAGACTTTGCGCCTGTCAACCCCCAAGCGTGCAAGAGTCAGCACCTTGAAATTATTGTATTTCAGCCTGTTGCTTTTGTCTGGTGACTGTAAGNCCAGAAAAGAAGGATCTCACAGATCTTTGCCCTTGCCTTCCAGGAGGGTTTAGCAGCCCACTCGGTGGTCTTGTTTTTAATTAAAACAAACCTGGCCCTTTGAGCAGCTGAGGACAACCCCGAGATGAGAACCATCAGGGCAGATGGACCGGAGAAACAAAAGAGCCAATGCGTAGGAAGCCCAGGGCAAAGACCAGCGGGACAAATATTGCCTGCTAAATACACAGAGGGAAAAGCCTCTAACAGTGCCGGCCTTTGATAAGTGCTGGGCGGCTCGACTTTGAGAAAAGCGTAGCAAAGTCAGCTGGAGGGGGAACAGAGAAGTTCCGACAGAGGCTCCCCTCCTAAGGTCTAATCTACCTCTTTACAATTTACATGGTTGAGAACTGAAGCAAAGAGAAGTTAAGGAGCACGTTCAGGATCGCGGCAAAACACCCCAAACTGGAATCTGGAATTCAAACTGGACTCCTCACCAGTCCAGAGTTCTCTGTTGCTTTGCACGCCTTTCTGTTAGAACCTTCGATGGTCTCTGGCCTTGGCTCTGCAGATCTTCCTTCTCCCTAAGGGCCATAGGGAGGAATCTGAGCCTACAGGCGCCATGCTGGCCCACACTGAGCCTCTCAGAGACCTGAGGTCGTCCCTGGACACAGAAGCAGGAGTATTGATAGCTGTGTGTCACTTGGGACGGAGTTTAATAACTGGCTCATGTCGAGAGTTTGAGAGGTTTTCTGGAGGCCTTGGTTCTGACATTAGCCTTCACTGGGTGGGTTCTACCTCTCCCACCACTCCCATTTCATAGATGAGAAACTTCTTACAGACTTTCCGGTGACAGGTGTGAGTGCTTGCGTCTGGAACAACCGCTCTTTAGTTCCCTTGCCCAGTGCGGGCAGCGTAAAGGCACTCTGCTGTGGGAGGACAGGATAGCCAGACCCGACCCTTCTCTTGTGGGACAGGTTGTACCAGGCACACCTCCCCGGCTGTAGTGATAGATCACCTCTCTTTCATTCATACCCACAGCCCATGCCTAATCATGAGACTCAGGAGCCCAGGCTGACCTTGAATTCACTTGTAACTGAGGATGATCTGGAATTTCTGATGACCCTACCTCTCCTTCGAGTGATGGGTTTATGGGTGTGTACCACCACCCCTGGTTTTATGTGGCATTGGGGATGGAAGGCAGGGTTTCTGTTTGGCTAGGCAAGTACTCTGCCAACTGAACTGCCTCCTCAGACCGTTGACATTCATTCATTTTAATAGTAATTTTTTGGTTGCTGTGTTGAGCCTAGGCAACGAGGAAGAGGATGGTTAAAGCCAACTTAGCTAAGCAACGTGATCAAATGTTGGGCTGGATGTTTCTGGGGTATATTATAGGATGGTGATGGTTTTGGGGTAGATTGCTTTCCCATAAGRTAGGTAGACTTCGGCTGACCAGTTGATAGCCTGGATCGAACAAAACATGACCYTCCTCCTGCCAGCGAGATGGAAGTCTACGAGATGGGCCTTAGGATCGAATGAGGCATCAGCTTATGCCTGTCCCCCAGGTTGCCAGCATTGCTCAGAAAGACTTTGCGCCTGTCAACCCCCAAGCGTGCAAGAGTCAGCACCTTGAAATTATTGTATTTCAGCCTGTTGCTTTTGTCTGGTGACTGTAAGRGGCGGGGCAGAAAGGAAAGGGAAAAGCGGGGGTTTCCCCCGCTGAGGCTGCAGGTGACAGTGAGATGGTCAGACATATTATTTATTTTCACAGTTAATATTGATGTTCTATTTTTATTTCCTCTACCATATACACAATTTGTTTTGTTTTTCGAGACAAGCCTCCCTATGGAATGCTAGCCCAGGCTAGCCCCAACTGCAGTTCCCTCTGCCTCAGCCTCCTTGGTGCTGCCGTTACAGGCCTGTGCTACTGTGTTTGCTTTCCTTTTCTTTTTCTAGCATTGATTACCAGGAAATATCAAGGTCATCTCATTTTACCCATAATCACTTCAAAGTATAGGTTTGAGAAGTAAGAACCACAGCATTTACACAGTGATTGAGAACGAACCAGTGATTCTGTAATGTCAACCTGTGTTCAAACAGACTAGCCTGGGCTTCAGGGTCTGGACCTGGCTGCACCAGAGGATGACGCTAGGCCAGTCAGCTCTGGGACAGGCTCCATGAAGCATCTGTCTTAGTTCTTGGGCCCACAAGAACCCATCCACGTGATTCTTTTGATTCCTTGTCTGAACTACCTGACCTACGTTGCTCATCCATGTGCTGAGGGACTGCCATTTCTATTAACCATGTTTTCTTTTTATTACGTTGTGTGTGTATACATGTGTATGTGCACGCGCGCATGCTTCATTGTCATTTATGTGGTGATTAGAGGAGCACTTGTGGAAGTTAGTTCTCTCCTTCCACCGTGGAGATCTGGGCATAAACTGCTTGGTGGTAAGGGCCTTTTCCAAAGAGTCAAGCTGATGTTGGTCTCTGGGTCCATTTCCTTTTTACAAGCAAAGCAGTTGCGCTCAGATCCACTCACTGACTTGCTTGGTCGCCAGCGAATAAGCAGAACTCCCCGTTGTTGCTAAGTCAGCTTCCTCATGGGGTCCACCCGAAGAAGGGGACAGTCCACACTCTGCATCTCTGAGGCAAAAAGTGAAGGATGAATCCCAAGCGTGTCTCTGGCTTGGTGGCAAATGCTATTTTTAAAAAGTGGCTTTAGGGAGTGATAGCTTTATGGCAGAAGGTTTAGGAAGCGTGTTAAGTGATTGGGAACAAGTTTTATTGGGGGGCTTCAAAGCAGTCTGTGCCCTGTGGAGAGCAGAGGGTCCCCTCCCCCACAGGAGGCCTAGGCCTGGCTAGTCCCCCATTGTATCAGCCTTCCTTTGATGTTGGAAGAGCCAATCCATCTCTTTCATGGAACTACAAAGGAGCCTCCTAATTGCTTTGTTTAGACAGCCTCTTTTCCAAATATTAAACATTTGGCCTTCCCAGGCCCCCGAGCTCCTAACATCATCTAGGTCCTTGTAGAAAGCACTCTCCCACATGCTGTGGGTTGGCAGCCTTTCTGCCTCCCTAGGCAGATCTGGACATGTCATCTCATGGTCTTCCCATAAGTCTGTAGCTTTCTGGATGCAGCTCTTCCTCTAAAGAAAGTTGGAGGTTTAGGGGGATGCTGACCTTGTCCTCAACCTCAACCTTGGAGAGTCTAGGGAGAACTCTGGGTGCCTGCCATTTCTTTGTCCTGAGTGACAGTAGGTACAGCTCTGGCTGGGTCATCTGCTATCCTTAGGATCAAAATAGGTTCTCTTCCTTCTGTTATCACTAATCCTGGAATAGATCCCCACTGAGTGGGAGAAATCAGCTCTTGTGTCCCATCTGTGGTTAGTGATATCCCCTGCCAAGGCCTCTCTTCTTGACCTGTGGCCCTTTCCAGACTGATGTCCCTATGCACTTTGTATTATCCTCAGTGTCCCCCTGCCCTGCTGTCTCCATGGTATATGCTGGTTTCAGAGAGACTGCAGTTTGAGCTGCTCTCCAGTGCTTGCATCTGTCTCCTCACAGGCTTATATATCTGGCTGAGCATCCCCAGAAGTAAAKTCAGGAATGAATGCAGAGTCCTTTCCTGTTTAAGTACCTCCACCATTTACTATGAAGAAAATCTCACACATTTTCTGAAGTAGAGATAATGACTCCCACCTAGCTTAACATGGGACAATGCACAGTCCAGATTCATTTGCATCTCTTCTACAGGCTCCCTAACACCACACCATCCATGAATTCCACACATCCTACCACGACGAGGTCTTCAGACCTAAGTACATACCCGTACAAGACAAGACTTGTAGATATACAGCATTTTATCTTACCCCTGACATCTTACCATTTCTGAATGCTTCAAGTGTTCACCTGGTCAGGGTCCACAGTGCCCATGGTTGTTTGGATCAGGTTGTCTAGCAGAGAGGCTTCAGAGCTGGGCGGGTGTGTTTTGGTGGAGGTGTGAGTGGGGATGTGAGTCATTGCGCAGAGCATTCTGGTCATTTTCTGACAGTTCTGACTTTTTCCCCTTGTTAAGGCCTTCCTCTGACCTTAACACTAGTTCCACACCCTCAATACACTGCTTTCTAATTAGTTTCTAGACAGAATGTCACCCAGGACTCAGGTCTGCCCCTGGTCTGGCAGTGGGCCCAGGCCAGGGTCCCCCGTCTGCCCCAGGTTACACTGCTGCAGCCTGTACACTTACCTCATCTATGTTCACCATGCGATTTGATTTCTGAAATACTGGGTCAGCACACACCTAATACACACTTTCTTAGCTATGTGCTGGTGAATTAATCACTTGGAATTCATTTTCTGATATGTTATTTTCTTGGTTTGTTTTCTTTAGAGGGGAGGAGTTGGTCCTACTATGCTCCACRGACCTACTATGTGACATGTACCTCCTCAGTAGTTCACACACCTATCGGGAAGAAGCTCGTGTAAAGAGACTCTCAGAGTCTGGTCAGCTGATGGGTTGCTAAATCACAGCTCCTTTCTACCTCAGCTGACCTCCCCCCACCCCCTCCCCCATTGGTAAAGAGCTGGGCATAGCTCAAAAGTTTTAGAAAGTGTCTACTTCCTGGCTGCAGGAAAGCTTCATTTGGGTGGTTCTAGGCAAGTTTCAAGACACTGACTTCTTCCCACTCCAGTTTTCTACTTGAAGTCAATACAGCTCAATTCTCTACAGACATGYGTAGCTGAGAGTAGGAACTTCAAGATGTGGGCCTCGATTTGATCTCTGTGCATGAGGGGGGTGGGAGAGAAGCAAACGAGGACACACGGCCACATGAACTGCACAGGTCTGGACCCAGCAGGAAGCATTACGGGGCCAGTGTGCGTCTACCCGGTTCTGCCTTCCATTTCCTGCTCCTCCCGCTTCACCCTGGACAGAAGGTCAGCAGTCCTTGGAGGAAGAATAGTCCCTTTGTGTTTTTTTCCTTTCTTCCTGTGCCTAATTAAGAATTATGCTTGGGAATCAAGCTAATTAATCTCTGCAGTTCAGGGAGGATCAAGCTACTCCTGCTATCAGTGTTGATCAATGACCTGCTGCTCAGAGTCTGAAAGCACACCGGCTCCTTTCAGGCTTTAATGAGGACAGGGCAGGATGGCCCTGGGGCTTGGACGGAGGCCAGAGGGCAGGGCACCTGGCCTGACAAGAGAGGAATTGGAAGAACTGGGCTGGGAGGTGGGGAATGAACCTCTGGGGAACCTGCTTTTTAAGGCTACTCTATTATGAGGTGGGCCCCACAAGTCAGAGCTATCTGATGTCCAAGGCCCTGGAGATCTGGGTGGGGGAATAGGGGTACAAATTCATTACTGGGCTGCTACAGGTACCCTCTATGAGGGTGATCAACAAAACTATTAGGACGGTAAGGGGAAAAACAAAGCAGCTGGTTAGAACAAGAGAAGAGGCCCTGCCACTGGCCTTCTCCAGGGCTCCACATTAGCCCAACAAAGACCATGGCTTCAGAAGGCCCGGAAATGGAGGAACCTTAGAGGGTCCTTAGAAGGCTCTTAGAAACAGGGAGGGAGAACCCCTGAAAGCAGGAGACTAGTCTGGGTAAAACTTCCAGAATATTCTTGCTGTCACTTGGGGGATCTTTAGGCTAAATCTCCAGACTTGAAGATGGCTTTTACCTGCAGAGGGGAAAATATACCATCTGTTTCCTACAGAAACTTTGAGGAAGTCAGAAATCTAAGAGCAGTGGCAATGGAAAGGTGCAGCCTGCAGGACGGCAGGATGGTTTAAGTACGTCAGCAGCCAGATCCAGAGTCAGCATAAGAATGTTTAAACAGTTTAATTGACAAGTAAAATTTGTACACGATTACTGAATATAGCAAAATGCTGTGAAATGGCTCAATTGATCTAATTAGCATATCATTATTTCATGTGCTTATTTTTTAGTGAGAATAGCTAAAAATCTATATGYTATACCACTGAGATATGTATTTATGCTTATTGCTGCACTATTCATAATAGCTAAGAACTAGGCTAGTTATCCATCAAGAGATGAATGAAAGAAGGTACATGACTATAATCTCAGCGCTGGAGGACAGGGGGGTTGCTGAGGCAAGAGGAGTCAATGGATAGCCTTGACTACATATCAAGTCCTAGGCCAGCCTGGGTTACATGAGACCCCATGTCAAATGCAACGACAACAACAATGCATCTGAACTGATAAAGAACATGTAGTATATACAGACATACAACGGACTTTTCGTTGTTGTGTTATTTTTTTGGAGACAGGGTTTCTCTGTGTAGCACTGACTGTTCTGGAACTCACTTTATAGGCTAGTCTGGTCTTGAACTCACAGAGATCCACCTACTTCTGCCTCCTGGGTGCTGGGATTAAAGGTGTACACCACCACACCTGGCACACAAAATTTTATTCAGTCTTAAATAAAAGTAAAATTGTAACACTTGCAGAAAAAAAAATGGATGGAGCTGGAGATTGTGTCAATCAAAAGCTAGACATAGAAACATAAATTCAGGCTATTTCTCCAGTCTAGCATGTGTAAGTGTGTGTGTGTGTAATGGCTCATGAAAGTAGAAAGCAGACTATGAGAAGGCAGAAAGAGGTGTAAAGGACAAGGGAGAACATGAGAAGGTACTGGAATATGTGTGTCATGAAGGAATGGGGGATTGTCTTAGANTATACCACTGAGATATGTATTTATGCTTATTGCTGCACTATTCATAATAGCTAAGAACTAGGCTAGTTATCCATCAAGAGATGAATGAAAGAAGGTACATGACTATAATCTCAGCGCTGGAGGACAGGGGGGTTGCTGAGGCAAGAGGAGTCAATGGATAGCCTTGACTACATATCAAGTCCTAGGCCAGCCTGGGTTACATGAGACCCCATGTCAAATGCAACGACAACAACAATGCATCTGAACTGATAAAGAACATGTAGTATATACAGACATACAACGGACTTTTCGTTGTTGTGTTATTTTTTTGGAGACAGGGTTTCTCTGTGTAGCACTGACTGTTCTGGAACTCACTTTATAGGCTAGTCTGGTCTTGAACTCACAGAGATCCACCTACTTCTGCCTCCTGGGTGCTGGGATTAAAGGTGTACACCACCACACCTGGCACACAAAATTTTATTCAGTCTTAAATAAAAGTAAAATTGTAACACTTGCAGAAAAAAAAATGGATGGAGCTGGAGATTGTGTCAATCAAAAGCTAGACATAGAAACATAAATTCAGGCTATTTCTCCAGTCTAGCATGTGTAAGTGTGTGTGTGTGTAATGGCTCATGAAAGTAGAAAGCAGACTATGAGAAGGCAGAAAGAGGTGTAAAGGACAAGGGAGAACATGAGAAGGTACTGGAATATGTGTGTCATGAAGGAATGGGGGATTGTCTTAGASTTTGAGAAGATGGTCAAAGGACAGTGTGTGTGTGAGCCGATGGGAACAGGTCTAATGAGACGTGCATGAGAATGTCACAACAAAACTTATTGTTTTCCTTTTTTTTTTTTTTTTAAAAGACTGGGTTTCTCTGTGTAGCCCCCCTGTCTCTGCCTCTTGAATGCTGGGATTAAAGGCGTGTGCCACCACCACCCAGCTAGAAAGCTACTTTAAAATAAAGAACCATTACTTTGGGGGGTGGAGAGAAGCATGGCAGCACACCTACTAGCTTTAAGAGGACAATGTGTGGGAGTCAGTTCTCTCCTTAAGCCTTGTGGGGCCGAGGGTTTGAACTCAAATCAGCAAACAAGCTCTTGCCAAACATCCCAGCAGTCCCTGAAGCCCATTTCTTTGTATGCTAATAAGCAACACACGTGATGCTATTAGCTACTTAGCATGTTACATATTAGTAAGCCCCTTGAGCTTACTATTCTCATCTGAAAATTCTGGACCCTCTGTTATTACTTCACTATTCTGTATTTGTTGCTAAGTTCAGCTTTTTTAGCCTACATGGTACAAGCTTTTGGCTTACTTTCTCCTTTGTTAAGCCAAATGATCCACTGAGTATATGTGATACATTTTTTTTTTATTCATTTGTTGATGGACATTTAGGTGTGTTTTGCGTGTCTGGGCTGTTGTCAACAGTGCTGAAGTAGACACGGGTATGCAGGTGTCTCTTCCATGCACGAGCTTCACTTCCTTTAGCTGTATAACCAGCAATGGGATTGTTGGATTATATGATAAAGTCTTTCTCCTTTTCCCCAGCCCTAACCTTGTACAGGCCAAGCTCACACTTTATTGCTGACCTTTTGTTTCTAAAGATATGGTGTCTGCCAGGCATGGTGGTGCACATCTTTACTGCCAGCATGTGGGAGGCAAAAGCAGAGGGACTGCTGAGTTTGAGGCCAGCCTGGTCTACCAAGCGAGTTCCAGGCTAGCCAGGGGTATGTCATTTAAGATCTCAAAACTACAACAAAACAAAGAAATAGAGGCTCAGGCTAGAGATGGCTTAGTGGTCAAGAGTACTTCCTGCTCCTCAAAGAACCCAAGGTTGGCTTCCAGCTTCCATGCTAGGGTTTGCAACYGCCTCTACAACTTCAGGGGATCCATCACCTCTGTCCTCCGAGGATACCTGCATCCACATGCACATACCCCCACATAATACATATATACATACCCTAATAAAAGCTAAAAACTGCCAATCCTCCTATCTTAGCCTCCCAAGCAATGGAGCTAATGGAGGCCCAACTACCATGCCTGGCTGGTGTTTTTAATTATTATTTTAAGTTTTTGTACATATGGGTGTTTTGCTTGCAGTGAATCTGTGTACGATGAGTACAGTATCTAGAAGGCCAGAAGAGAACATCTGATACCCTGGAATTGGAGTTAGTGGATGATGAGTTGCCATATGGATGCTACTAATCAACTTTGGGTCCTCTAGAAGAGTAGTGTTTAACCACTGAGCCATCTCTCCAGACCCTTCAATTATTTTTGAGATAAATATATGTCTCCTGTCTATGTCTTTACATCCTGTTTCATTACTATGGTTTATAGTATATTTCATTTGTAGATAGTTCCACATGGGTTCTTTCTGTTTAAGATCACTCTGGTTGTTAGGGATTTTTGTGGTTCTATAACTGTTTAAGAAACACAGTTTAATATCCGTGTGTGTGTGTGTGTGTGTGTGTGTGTGTGTGTGTCTGGGTGTCTGGGTGTGTATGCATGTATGTGCATGGGTGGATATACCATGATGCGCATGTGCGGGCCAGAGGACAACGTTGCAGGAGCTGTTTTCCTTCTACCACGTGGGTCCTGGGGCCTGAACTTGGGTTCTCAGGTGCATTCACAAGGACCTTACCTACTAAGCCATCTCACCAACACATGGCTGCTTTGGTTATTTGGCATCTTTCATGCCATTCAAAATTTAAGATTCTTTTTTTCTGTTTCCGGAAAGTATCTTTAGAATTTTGATGGGGATTGCATCAATCCTATAGCTTTAGCAGTATGAACATGTTAGCAATATTAGTTTTTTTCAGACACCAAATGATATTTTCTTGTGCCTCTTTGATGCCTTACAGTTTTCAGTTTATGGGCCTAGACTCTGGGTAATCTTTCGTAGCTGCTATTATAGAACTGTTTTTTTGTTTTTTTGTTTTTTTTTTGATAACTGTTAGTAAATATAAACCTAGATACTTTTTTGTATGTTCATTTGTGATTTGCAACTGGTTGGGGGTCTTACACATTCTCAATTCGCTTCAAACTCACTTTTAGCTGAAGATGACCTTGAACTTTAGATCCTCCTGAGGTATACACCTCCACACCCATTTCATAGGGTGTTTCTGCTAGGGACTAAACCCTTATGAAAACATGCTAGTGTGGCCTCCCCTGTGACTATGCCATAGAATAYAGCAGAACCACATGACTGAAGGCACTCGCAGGGAAAACCCAAGAGAGGAAATAAGAGGCTTCGCACAGGTGGCTACAAAGACGTGGACTGCCTACTCTCCACCAGGCAGAGAGGATCAAGTCCCCTGAAGGACTCCAGAACACCAAGCACAGTACCCACTGCAGGTTGTACCTAGATTTACTCACCAGAGCCCATGGAAGTACAGGTCTTATTCTTCTAGATGTGCAGGTCCATGGCTATGGTGCCCCAGAAGGAAAGAGCTGTGTATGTTGGAGCACCATCAGACTGGTAAGGCACCCGTCCTTCAGTGACTTCTGAAGACCCTTGGTTTTGTTTTGCTAGTTGTATAGGAGCTGTTGGAAGCCAATGGTGGATTAACTTTGAGGCCTGTCTGAGGTTACCCTTTTGGGGACTTGCTGTTAGCTGTGTACGTGTTGTAGCATCTGGCTGCAAAGTTCAGAGGCCTGAGCAYCATTTTGTGGTAGGCACATCTTTTCTCCGTTAGCCCCCGAACCCCCGAACCTCCGCAGGGTTATGCATGCCTTTCTAGGAGCCAAGTGACCATTTGTTTAAGGCTTTTTACTGTCTTCCTTGCTCTCTCTTCTAGAAGACAGTCTGTATGATGGCCTGAAGGCCATTCCTGCTTACTCACTCCTTCTACTAAGTCTTTAATACTCCTTACTTGCTCCTGGCATCTGCTTCCTGGGAACACTGACTGAGACAGCACTACCCACCCTACCATGGTATACTGGGCAAAGTCTATAGGCTCACTCTTCTGAAATGTGAAATGTTAAATAATAAATCTTCGGCCAGTGTGATGCACACGCCTTTAATCCCAGCGCTTGGGAGGCAGAGGTGGGCGGATCTTTTGGTCTACAATGCAAGTTCCAGGACAGTCAGGGCTACAGAGAGAAGCCCTGTTTTGAAAAACCACAAATGAAAAACCAAATCTCCAATAAATCAAGAATAAAAACCAGAACGCTGTGCTACCTTTTGCTGGAGGACTACAGAATAATGTAGATTCCCACAAATACAGGCTGCTATCTCCTGGGGTTTTAAGTCACTTCTCACAGTGTGGCTGAAGAGGAATCACCCAGGAACTGGTTGAAATGCTATTTATTTTAAAAATATTCATAATTTATTGAGTACTTACTATGTGATAGGAACCACTGTTAAGAGCTTTCCATACATTGTTTCATTCAATACTTAAAAAATTCTTGAAGAGGTCTCCATTTCCCAGATAAGGAAATGGAATTAATCAGATGTTGAGCTTGTATTTGAATCAACTGACTGATGCAAAAACTAACACACTTTAGCTAAACACACACACACACACACACACACACACGCACGCACGCACGCACGCACGCACACACCCCTTCCGTGATATCTATTTAAAGCAACTGAATTTCTAAGGAAGAAAAAAAATCACGAACCAGATAGAAATGGGTGAAATGCGTATGAAAGTGAGACTACTAAGTCAAGTTCCTTAGAAGCTGCACAGAGGGAAGAGAACTGAAGGCAGGTAGGGTTTGTAGGAAAGTTTTAAGTCTTGACTTGCTCTAAGTGCCCCTGGACACAGGATCTTCCTGGATTCCTTCTTACAAACCTGTTAATGGGTAAGGTGACTAGCTCTCTGGATCTCATCTCACTTCAAACATCAACTATTTTCTTCCTGCATGGAGCTTTTAGTTTACCATTTTGTATGAAATCAAACTACTAAATTTATACTTATCAAATTACACAAGAAACAAGGCCTCACATAAACATCGAATTAAAAATCCATCGGAAGTGATTTGCCAGGACCCTGAGAGGATGCAGCCTCCTCATACAAAGCAGCTCCAGGTGGTCCCTATCTCAGGCTACCCACGAAGTCCTCCTGGTAGTCAAAGCATGCATATGTGCACGCACAGATGCGGTGTTAAAAACAGATGAGAGAGCTTGCACGAAGGCTGCATCTCCCTACTTCGGCAGCTTTGCTTGCATATTTATTTTTTGGTTGTGGGTAAGAGAAAGGAGACATGAAAAAGCTGTAAGGTGCTTCAAGGGTCCTTCCTTTCCCATCGTCKTCAGTTCCCTCTAGATCTGCAAGAGGAGATGGTCTTTACTACCAACATGGGTTTGTTTGACCTTCAGGAAAAGACTTAARAGGCCAGTGTCAGTGGAGAGGGCAAGAGGAGAGCTGTGCGGGACTGGGTGTGTCATCTTAGCTTGCCCAACCCCATCTGTCCTGCAGGGTCACCCGTCATGCACAGTTACCGAAGACAGGAAAAGTAGTCCCAGCCTTTCTGGGGGAAGGAGATAGAGAAAAGAAAACAAAATGCATTATTCTGTGGGAAACAGGAGTGTAAAAAACTCACTAGTTTACTATGTTAAAAAAAGGATGGCACATTTATTGCTACATAAATGTTATATACATACTGTGTTTTCTGTTACAGCGACAGAAAAAAAAATTTGAACTTCTTGCTGCTGGTTGAAAAGGTTTATCAATAATACCTTGAATTTGACACAGGATACAAATCTGCAATAACCCAACAATGGAAACTGGAGAACAAGATGAAAAGCAGCTCATCTCCAACAATTCGCTCTCACAATACTCCATAGGAACTACACGGTATGCTAGAACCTACTATGCTCTTAAAATGCTATTGTAAATTTCTGATATTAATGAACAGGTTATGGTAAATAACCCTACATTTTCTTTAACTACCTAATATAATAAAATAAAGTAAGAAACTTTTTACTGAAAACTTTTGATTTCAAAAATCTAGAAAGAGTAATATTTAGAATTCAAGAAATTTTCTTACAAGATTATTGTATAAAAGACTAACTACAGTGAAAAATAAGCCAAATGTTTTTTTCTTTCTATTTTATGAAGGAAAGCTTCTGGGCATACTGCAAAGTCTAATATAGCGAAAAAGACGACAAGCTCTGAAGAAAAAAGGCCAGGCAGTGGCTTCTGTTCACTCACATATCACGGCAACAACTTCTGTCTTAGCTGATTAACACTGAAATGAAGAACAAGGCCACAGGTAGAGTCTGATGTAACTAGAGAACATATACAAATTAAGGTATGCAAATTAAGTCCATTAAGTTCACCAAAGACTGACTTGTCAGAAATAGTCCTGATGGAGAATCTGAAGTGCTGTCCTAATGGTTTTTGTTCTTTCAAAGTTCTCCGGCATCTCTGAGTTACAGAATGACTGGGATTTTCTTCTGTGTAGACTGCCATTGCTATTGGCTCTCTAAGGAGTTACTTAGCCAAGACCATCATGCTCAGCATGTTTTTCTCTCCCAGGGCTGCTGTGGTGGAAGACAGATTTCATGGAAGTTTAAAGTGATTACTGTGTCTTAAAAACAATCATAAAGGGTTAGAGACAGAGGGTGCCTTAATGCATAATGCTAAGACAGTACAGCTCAGTGCTGACCTGGCTCTTCTTGGGGTTGGGGCAGGTGGTTTGCAAGTGATTAAGTCACCCTCCTGCCCCACCCCCCACTGACCAGCCACTCAAAGGACAGAGAAGTGAAGCTAGGATAAGGAAATGTGACCATTGCTCTTGGATTCCATAGGTAATTAGCCTCAGAGTGGTTGAGTGCATTCTTCACACTGCCTGTCCCGGTGGGTGACTGCCGGGTTTTGTTAAGCTCACCACCAAAAGTCATCTTTGTATTGTACTGAATGCATTTTGTGCTTACTTAACAGCTAACACTTTACAAGTACTATATTGTGTAGTACTTACTGCTCGAAAAACAAAGCAATTCCTAAAAAGTAGACTCTCCCTTGTAAGTTATACTTCTTGCTATTATAGCTTTACTATGAAACCTAGAAGCCTGAAAAGTCTTAGTGATTATTAGAAATAAAGCAATGTTTATTTGGGGGCAAGTCCAGGGGACAAAAACTTCCCCTTTCAAAATCTTAGCTAGGCTATGGTCACAGGTGGTGTCTGCTTATCACTTCAGGGACATGAACACAGCATACAGGGCTGCAAGGAGGGTTCTGAGCTGTGACCATAAACTACAGACTCAGATCAAATATAACACCCACACAGAGAAATAAAAATGAGTGAAAAAAACAAGAGAGAAATGCTATACCAAGTAATATTTTCCTATTTCATGGAAAACACTAGTCATATGGCGAAGGTCGGAGAGGGCAACAAAGGACTCCCTTCCTTTTTAAGACACTAACAGGTATGCCGGGAATGCTAAGGGCCAATGGTTGCCACTGCTCTGTGAACAGCTTTAACAATGCTGGCATCAGCTGAGTGTACATCAGCTTCCCACATGAACTTTTCCCTTTATATGTAGACCTCACAGTTCCATAACAATAAATAAAATTTGTAGTTACAATGCATTTGTCAATTCAGTTTAGGCACAAGGCAACTTCCACGTTGAGTGGAGAGATGAGACAGTCTCTGATTGTGCAGAAGCGACACATTGCTTACAGCAGAATGAGATGCTGCAAACACCTCACGGCCAACGTTCTCTGATGAGCTTCCTTCCTATCCTCACTTCTGATGGAAGTGTTGACCGACCAGTTGCTTTGATCATAGGATTACAAATGAGTTTCTTGTTTCAAGTGTTTTGCTTTTTCTTCTCCCTCCTGCCAGGTTTGTGTCTTCAGATAATCTGAGTTGTCCAAATCTTTATGAGGAGAGGTCACCTTCTATCTAGCCTACTGATGACTCTGGAACTGTGGCAGGGAGAGAAGAGGACAGTTAGTATATTATTAAGTATAACAATTATTAAAAATAACACCACTCTACAAATCCCAGTTATTGTTCATTATACGCAGGTCTGTGCTAGGGTATTCAAGGGACTTTTACTCAAGAGCCTTTAAGGTATCACAGGTCCCTCCTGATCTGAAAGGCAAGGACCCAAGATGCCCCTGAATGCCTCAAACAGTGCACAGTATCTTACTTGCACTATGATTTTTTCCCTATACATAAATGCTTAGGATAAAGTTTACAATATGTATTACAATAGTAATACATGGGCAACAAGAAACAATAAAACAGAGCACATAACATTGTAAGTCTATGTTTTCTTTTCTTTTTCCTAAAATCCTATAATATTATTTATTATATGTAAGTACACTGTAGGTGTCTTCAGACACTCCAGAAGAGGGAGTCAGATCTTGTTATGGATGGTTGTGAGCTACCATGTGGTTGCTGGGATTTGARCTCAGGACCTTCAGAAGAGCAGTCAGTGCTCTTAACGGCTAAGCCATCTCTCCAGCTCCTATGTTTTCTTTTTGAGAAGGGGTCTCACTATGTATCTTTGGCTGGCTTGGAATTTGCTATGAAGACCAGGCCTCCTTAGAACTCATAATCCCTGCATCTGCCTCAGAGCTCTGGGATTAAAAGGATGTGCCACCAGGCCCAGTCTTCATTGCAAATTGTTTATGGATTACTGCTGGCTCTAAGTAACTGGAATCATGTAAATGAAACTTACAAGGAAAGGGACTAGGTCTGTAATTGCAAAAGTTTTACCATGTGTATGTACAGGGAACCTTATGATTAAGACTATACATCAGCTTAGTCAGCCAATTATGCAAACTTTCATGTTAGGAGCAGGTGAGTTGGCAATACCTGACCTTAGACTCCACCCACTGACTGTTCAGCAGTGTGATCCCAGCATGCCCTCACAGCTGCGCCCAGCCCACCATGTTAGCTTAATGGTTTATAGTCACTTCTTGTCAACAGAGAGGTATGAAGTCTTAGCTGCTGGTCCATTAGGTATTTATCTAAAGAATTTAATAAATAGATGGGTGGTGGTGATACATGCCTTTAATCCCTATACTCCAGAAGCAGAGGCAGAGGCAGAGGCAGAGGCAGAGGCAGAGGCAGAGGCAGGCAGATCTCTGTGAATTTGAGGCCAGCGTGGACTACAGAGCAAGTTACAGGCTAGCCAGGGCTGCACAGAGAAACCCTGTCTTGGGGAGAAGAAAAAAAAAGAATTTAAGAAATTATCTATTAGTTCAAACTTTATACATTCATATGTTCCTATTAAAATGTATATATTAATAACCCTGAAAAATGCCATTACAACTCTTTATAATAGGAAATATAATTAGGAAAAAATCATACTTTCACTTTGTTATTAGATAGTAGGCGATAATACTGCTTGGTAACAGTGATACTCTTGGGGATAGAAAACTATTAAAAGTTACTTGGTTTTACATTGGTGGCAAATTGTTGAATATTTCTGTGTGTTCCCTAAATTACTGCTACTATTAGTGCAAGTGCAGAAGCACATTTGCCACTGCATGCCTGTGGTGGTCTAAGGACAATGTGCAGGAGCAGGTTTCTCCTTCCATCATGTGGATACTGGGGATTGAACTCAGGCTGTCAAATTTGTATGGCAAGAACTTAACAACCACTGAGCCATCTCCTGGGCTCCTCAGAATATTTCCACATTATATAGAAAGATAAAGCTAGAGATCCCAATGCAGCAGGAAGTACAACAGGTAATGATTTGGAGGTAACTAAGGGAGAACAACAGTAGATAGGGAACAAGACAGGCTCTGAGTCCAGTGTGATGCTGACTGTAAGTTTTTTTCACAGTCTGAGGGAAACTCAGCCCTTGAGCTTTGTGTGAACCTATTTCTCATTACTGTTCTTCTAGACCTATCAACTTAAAAAGTCACCTCTGCCCTGAGAAACAGTGGTATGTTTTTATCTAAAGACACCAACATTTATTTATAAGATGGATCTGTTCCTTTCCTAGATTCTGCTTTTTACAGAATACAGGGCAATGACTTGCCTTTTAGAGAGTGAATTAACAAGCTCTTGCCTGAGGACTCTGACGACATGATGACTGGAGGTTATTTGTGGATAGTGGCTAAGAGTTCCCTCCAGGAGGCTGCTGTAATAGTGATAACTGATGACCAGCATACTGACCTTTCTTCCTTTTCTCCTTTTCCACCACTGTCTAATTTGATCCTGGCATAAACCAAACCTGACATGAAAGAGCAGTTTACTCACTAACTATTCTATCAATCACAGACTTTCACCTCAAAACGAAAAACTACATTTGGTATTGTTTCTGCTTCTATCCATTTGGCTCTACTATTTTAAATTTGTTGAAAATTTAAGAAAATAATTATATAATGCTTAAGGCAGGTTATAAAAATGAAGTTATGGTTAAGAGTGGTAGCACATGCCCTCCATCCCAACACTTGGGAGGGAGAAGCAGGCAGATCTCTGTGAGTTCAAGGGCAGCCTGGTCTTCAGAGTGAGTTCTAGGGCCAGAGAGGGTTACACAGTATAGCCCTGCCTCAAAATGAAAAAACAAAACAAAACACCAAACCAAACAAAAACAAACAAACAAAACCAAACCCCAAAACCAAACATTCTAAAAATGAAATTACCAGTTCTAGTCTTAATCCATGCTGCTAGTTAAAATGCTAGTTAAAAATATTTAATGATAGTTCATAATGAACTTCTTAAATATTAACTTTGCAAATAAGTCATTGAAGGTGCAACTGTAATAACTCCAGCAGAGTGAAGGAGGGCTATTTGGGTTTACCACCTCACGTCATCTATCAATGGGTTCCCAAGTGTGTTCCATTCATGCCTAGCAGAGCAAAGCATCTGCATTCAGTGTCCATTCAAAGGTCCAGGTGGAAGTGTACAGTAATGGGATACAGAGAAGGGTCAGACCAGGGCTTGTGCCCAGAACAATGTGGATCAAGGGTGGGAACAGGGACAGTCTGAGAAAGGAGTCACTGTGATGACCTCTTCTTGGAGCATGAGCACACATGCTGACTCAGACCTGGCACTTCTTTATGAGCCTAAGATATTTAAACGATTTAAACAGGAAGTGCTCGAAAATGACACTGGCTTTGATRAGACAATAGGAAGGACCACAGATCACTGTATTCCAAATTATGTAACTTTACCAAATTATTTGTGGCCTTTACAATCACCAGGGCCTGCTGGAGAGAGCCACTCTGCAGTTCTAAGCACTGTAAAATGAAGTGATATCCGTGCACTTCCTTCTCAGACCCAGACTCACCTGGCTGATGTTTACAGATGACCCATAGGGTTGGTAGTCTCACTAAGCCCAGGATGGGTTCCTGGCAAYGCAGTGGGCGGCTCTGCTGACGCAGCAGAGACTTTTTCTTCTTCTCTTCTCTTAAGGCAGGCTGCTTTGGGGTTGAGGTTCCTCTCTACAGCAGAAGGAGAGAACTGGCATCATTATGTAAAATGGCAAACCAAGGGACTGGGGCTGGGGGGTCAGGCGAGTGGCAGTGAGATTGGACTCAAGGCCTGACTGGTGTCCGTTGCCAAGGCTAGCCTCTAACTTGTGGTTATCTTCCTGCCTAGGCCACCAAAGCAGGCTAAAGACTGTTAGGTCTTAAGTTGAACAAACTGCTGTTGTTCTTTCTGTGAGGTTGACCAATCTCTGTAACTTCATTTTTATATTAACTTTAATTTACAGAGGCAGTCATGCTATGCTCACACTAAAGCTTTAGTATTAAATGAGATGCCAGAATTCCTAGTAACTACTTTGTATTTTCTCTATTTTTGATTATTATTTAGTCTCTTACAGTTTGTTTGAAATTAACATGCTAATCTAGGCCAGTTCTATTATTTGTAAATCAAGTTCTCCTTAGAGTCCTGCTATGACAGAGTATTCTGGATTGATATGAAGGCCTGATACCCAATTTATACCCAGAAAGACATCTGTGCTGTACCTCAAATTTACCAGTTCAGAAAACTATTCCTTTGTAGGAAGCACATGACTGCAAGGGAGGCAGATGACYGGGCACTCCTTCCTTTCCTATTCTGACATAGCATATGCTTAGAGCAGAAACAAAAATTATGTAAGAAACTGTCATAAGCAAGATACCTATGCTTACTTTTCTATCTCCTTTTTTTACAACATAGAATAAGATATCAGAGTTTTTTATGTGGTTGTGGTATAACAAGGAAGGTGCTAAAATGTTTTATAGAAGACCGCCAAGATGTAATGTAACTTCTCAGAGAAGTCATAAGAACAGGGCTACCATAAAAGATGAAAAGATGGGGCTGGCGAGTTAGCGCAGCAGTAAAAACACTGGTCAATCTCCTTGAGGCCCAGAGTACAAACCTCAGCACCCACTTGATGGTTCAAAATTGTCTATAACTGTAGATGCATGTGATCTGATGCCCTCTTATGGTGTGTAAATGCAGACAAAGACTCTGCCTGTCTCTGCCTCCTAAGTGCTGGAATTAAAGGTATGTACCACTAAGTCCAGCAGATACAGCATTTTTAAAATATTGGATTTTCTAGGAAGGGGGCTTGGCTCAATGCTCCTAGGAAGGCTCTCTTTGTTAATGCCTCCCCTTCTAAGGAAGGTAAGTATATTTGAATGTATACATTTTAGTGCCTACCTATAGTCCATACCTTAGTTATAAAATGAAAAGGGCTTTATTATGGTAAACTCAGTTGACTCTATGAACTACAGCTGACACAGAATGATACAATATCAGTTTTCATTCTGCTTCTCTAAGACCTGGCATTTAGGGAAAATCATCAAACCTTTATAATTATGAGGAGAATTAATGAAAGAAGGAAAGCACTTTATTCTTTACTTATTAAGGATGCCTAGTAGGTACAAATGGTATGTTTGTCATTTTGATAAAAAATATCAACATGAGGCTGGAAGGAGGGTAAGTGGCTAGGAGCACACCCTGTTCTTGCAGAGCGGCTTATAATCAATCACTAAAGCTCCAGAGCTGGGGAGCCAATGGAGCTGGCATCCTTAGGCATTGGCACTCACATGCACATACCCATATACATAATTAAAAATGAATCTTTAAAATAAAACAATGGCTTTCTTTCCCCTGTTTGTGGTTCTGGGATGAACTCATGGTCTTATGTATGCTCAGATTGTATTTTAGCACTCAGATGCATACATAACCCCAGTGTTGCTTTCTCAACAGGAAACTGTCTCTGCCTGAGAGTAGGAGCTTGTCTTTTGATAGGTGTCATGGAATTGTTGAGGCAATGGTCTCATGACTAGAGGGTAAAGGAGAATGTCAACTAAGAGAACAAAGTGAGACTTGAAGGTTTTCAAAAGAGAACAGGCTCTTATTTCTCTTCTAGTGGACGCTGCTCTAACTGTGACTCTTCATAGTAAGACCAAGGGGGCRTATTGTAGTAGTTGAGAAGAACCAGAGCCTCCAGCTTGACATGTCAGCCAAGATCTTGTAGAGTCTGAGAGTCAGACAAAGAATAGTTAGGACTGAAATAAAGACACTATTCTAAGTATTCGCAGCTTTGATAGGAGCAGCAGCAGCAGCAGCAGCAGTTCCAAAGGCCTGTTATTCTCTTACATCCTTGCTGCGAATGAGCAGTTGACCAATGTGCTACAGAGCCAGGAAGGTCTGATACAAATCTAAGTGGGACCAGAATCCTATATTTTCATCAAGAGTTTTATCTATTGACATTTTGGCTAACTGAATAAATGGTAATGATGTAGCTTTCAAGCGTTTACCTACCCTACTCTGTTTGTAGCCAATACAAACATTTAGATAATCTAACACAAATAGAGATAGTTGCTCACCAGCATAGAGATTTGTAGCCCAAAGCCACATTTATTGATTCCTTGCAGATAAAACCTTTAGGGGACTTCGGAAACACAAGCTAGAGGGCAGAAGCTCCAGGGCAGAAGTCCTCACTAGTTGATAACTGTCCAGCACAGAAAAGGTGTTGTGACAAACGCACACTTAAACAAATGAAGTTTAAAGCTTTTTCAGGATCCTATCAGACTATATGAAGTAGTACACAGGATAGTTGCCTCAGTCAATAGTGTGAGCTCTTTCAAGCCACACATATGTGACACGTGGGCATGTCCAAGAAATTTATGGCATTTCTAAGAGATCAATAAAGCAGCCCTGAGACCTCTTGACATGGGTGTAAAGGACACAGATGTGGTAAAGAGGGAGGAGCCATGCCTACTCCCTACTCGTCCTATTAAGCAGCAGCATTTATAGAAGCCCCAGAGTAAAGCACACAGGGAAAACCTAGTGCCTAGGAGGGTGCACAACACAGTGCAGCGAGGAGGGCGAGTCGAGGCACGTAAACTCAACAGTGAGGACAGACACTGAGGCCACAGAAGCAGATGGGTTCCAAGCTGCCAGTAGGCTAACGCTGTTTGGTCTCTGCCACATTTCCCAGGGTTTGTCTCTACAGGTTTGTGGGAAGCTCTCAGTTAGTAGATACTGAGTCTCAGAACTACAGGGAGAGTTGGATCCTGGTGGCACAGACATATTCAGAGAGCTTTCAGATGACCTGCCTAAGCAAAGCAGTTAACAAATGTTTGCCCATCTCTGCTGGCTGACTTACCTCTGACTTGCTGTTCTAGACTAAGGATGACTGCCACGGCCTGATGAAGAATGAGAAGTTTTGTCTGAGGTTTTTCACTCTTCAAATGAAGCTGACACATTCGGCCGAGCTCCTTGAATGCCTCATTGATATCCCGCACACGCAGGCGCTCTCTGGCATTGTTAGCCATYCGCCTTTCCTTCTCCCTTTCGATTTTCTGTTCTGGATTCAGATCCTCATCTTCATTGGTACTGCTAGAAAAGAGTAACAGCAGTGTTTGTTTATGAGCTTCCCTATAAATATACTGATTGTGCCAAATTATAAATTATAATGGTGGAATGGAAATTATAATCTCTACTAGAGAGGAGCAAGAGCTATACTTAATGTGACTGGATAATTCTTTCCTTTCTTCAATGTACCTGTATAGTCATTTAGTTAAGCTTTACTACATGTATTTTAATACATTTTTCATTGTACATTTTAGCATAAAAGCATCTCCAAGAAAGCAAATAATTTGTAAATAAAAAATAAAACTAAATTCTACCATCTTGTTATTCAGATTGGATCCAGAGATCAGCATTGACAGACCAGTTCAGTACATATTTCCAACTTCTACCCTTAATCTACAGATTCAGAAGCTGCATTAGCAGGACCCCACTGATTCAAATGTACTGAGTGCTGAGGTACTGTCCTGGAGCATGAATACACGATGCTTGCTTAGAAATACTCTGGAAGTCACCTATTGCACAAAGGATAGAAGACACAGAGGGTCTCAAAACATAGGTAACTATGATGATGAAAAAAAAMCAGAATTGGAATAAAAAAATCCTTTTGAAGGACAGACTGACTTATGTATTATCTCTGGCTATTTGGTACTACTGAAACAGTAGAACTGAGTACCTGTGAAAGAGACAATTTGGCCCGTAAAACTGTAAGTCGTCTATGTTCTGCCCCTTTATAAACATGGGCAAAGTCTGTTTATTTCTAATGGATATGGAGAGAGGGATGCAAACTATCTGTTAAAATTTGTTCAGAATAATAAAATGATGAATTAGGTTGCCTAGAAGTGGTCTCAGAATTCCCGGACTGAATTTACTTTCTCTTTTACATTCTTCATGTGAGTAAGATGCATATGAAAACCACAGCACTGCCAAGATTCATTTTTCTCAAGAGAGACAATGAGGCTATGGAAGCTATGAGAAGGTCCAAGGCAAAGAAAGAAGCTCTTTGTCAGGTGTGTAAGTGGAAGAAAGGGCCACAGATGGCTTCTGCAAGTTCTATCGCTGCAGTCTCCTCTGCATTATAATCTAGCACACAAAATGGGTACTTTATTAGCTGTATGTGATATATACATCATCAATAAATGACTCATATACCATAAAATAGGATACTTTTGTTTTGTTTTGTTTTTCGAGACAGGGTTTCTCTGTATAGCCCTGGCTGTCCTGGAACTCACTCTGTACACCAGAATAGGATACATTTAAAAACATTAAGTCATGCTGGGCTTGGCTGATCATGTCTGTAATCCCAGGACTTGGAAGAGTGAGGCAGGGGGATCATTAGCTTAAGACCAGCCTAGTTACAACGTCTGAAAAACAATACTACAGGTGTGTGCACAAACAAAATCACCTAATTTTAATGTAGAACTAAAAAAAATCTGAAGGAAGATATAGAAACTAATGTCCAAATTCGTGCTTGAAAGAAAATCAAGTTCAATTTCTAAAAAATTCTACCTAAGAGTATCTCAAATTACTGTTGAAATCAGAGAATAGCAAATCACTATTAAGGACCAAAAGATAAATATTTCCTGTTTTGTGAGACAAATGGTATCTGTGGCAACTACTCAAAATCTGCCAATGTAAAGCAAACCCAGGCACAGATGACATGAAACCAAAGCATATGGCAGTTTCTAATAATAACACATAGTAAGCAACAGGCTGGTGCTTGCGTGAACCACACTAGATTTTGCCATATACTTAGTTCTTTAACAGACCAAATATTTATGGCGGACATATACAACAGTTTAACCTGTCCTCTGTCTTTTTTTTTTTTTTTTTTTTTAAATAAACTGTGAGCAACTAAGAAATGATAGGCAGTTTTATTTTATATGAAGACACAAAGAGGTGTAAAGATGAAATGGGTAAATATAGATTAAAAAAACCAAACAAACCAGCACAGCCTGGCACCTAGAATGTAGCTGGTTATTACGAACACATGTCCTAAGCCCTTTTCCTTTCAAAAAACCCGTGAGCTCTAAGGCCTGGACGCTAGCACTCACCTTGTTCTGCCTCTAGATGAGACCTTGATGTCTTTCTGGGAGGACTCATCATCTGATTTCATGTCATCTGATGAAGGAGGTTCATGAAGGTTTTCATCTTTTTCTTTGTTTTCAGTCTTGATTTCTGTTGGAACAACATTTCCAGACTGATTTTGTACGCCACCTACCAAAGAGGCAAAGGAAACATAAAACATAAGACTAGATTCATGCTTCAATCAAGATGGTTCTAAGCTTTGARATATGCTGTAGAAATCTTCTGGAGGCAAGGGCAAGTTCTTTATGTAGAGCCAGAAAGAACTCAGAAACTAGTGGTCAAAAATGACAAAACAGTCACCTCTGAAATTTTCTGGTGTTTTATGGTTCAGTTCTGTGTTTGAGGCAGCAACAGTACTAGACAGGACCGAATGATTGCCATTGAGACTGACTGAATCTTCCCGATGAGTTCCAACCTAAAGTGAAAATAATCAGAAAGAAATCAACAGTGGCCAATTTATTTTATTTTATTTTATTTTATTATAGGCCAGCTGGCAGACTGATCCTGAAGTCTTTAATTCAAGTGACTCTCCTGCCTCAGTCTTCTGAAAAGCTAGGATTACTTCTGAATAGTTAGGATTACAGGCAAGTACTACTTCATTTGGTTTTGTATAAGTCTTTTTGGTTGTTGTTTTTCAAGACAGGGTTTCTCTGTGTAGCCCTGGCTGTCTTGGAACTCACTCTGTAGACCAGGCTGGCCTTGAACTCAGAAATCCGCCTACCTCTGCCTCCCAAGTGCTGGGATTACATGCATGCACCACTATTGCCTGGCTTTGTATAAGTCTTATACAGGAATTTATAGAGAATATAGTACTATTCATCTGAATTTAACAACTCTTTTTTGTGGTGTCACTTTTTCTGAATTTCATTGAACATCTCAAAATACTTGACAGAAATAAAATATTTTAATCTAAATGTTATTTACAAAATAAGTTTCAAAATTTGTATTCAATAGAGTATAGTTAGGAAAAGTCAAAAGGGCTGCCAGTGAATTACACATTCTAGCTACTATACCACCAGTGGGCTTCAAACAAGCTCTTAGAGATAATATACAAGGCTCGGCATTAGAGAGCTCCATAGACTCAGAAACCTACTGTGCATACCTGCTCCTGTGCTGAGTAAAATAGCCCTGCACTGAAGGGTATTCATCTAACTGGATCTTCCCACATATACAGCATCTTATTTTTCCTCCCTCTTGCCTGAAATGCAAACCTAAAGCAAACCAAAGGCTTTACATCTCTGGGCAATGAAATCACCACATCTGGCACACGCCTTTAATCCCAGCGCTTGGGAGGCAGAGGCAGGCAGATTTCTGAGTTCGAGACCAGCCTGGTCTACAGAGTGAGTTCCAGTACAGCCAGGGCTACACAGAGAAATCCTGTCTCGAAAAAAGCAAAAACAAACAAACAAACAAATCCCCACATCTATTTTTAAGCTTCAAACAAACTTAAGGCAAGCTACAGGTGACCCACATGAGAAAGTGAAGTGTGTGCGCGCGCACACACATACACACACACCGACCAATAGATATTGCACTATTTTAAGAGAAACATATTACAAACAAAGCTTTTTCCTGGGACAGTAGCAGACCTGTCACCTAGAATATTAAGCTTTAATTAAATAGTTTACAGTCTGGATTATATAGAACTACTGTTTTTCAACAAAWCCTTCAGCCTTAACAAGTTATCAAGCAYAGGATACCTCAAGTAATTAGTGTAGCTTTTATCTTTTATGACTGGATTTTAACCTAAGATGTATAAATATCTTTGTGTGGCTTATCCTTTGTTTTCCTGTAAGCTAAATAAAAAAACCTAAGGCAGAATTTCAGGCCATTGGTCCATTTGGCAATGGGTCTGATTAGTATATATTAGGTAGATACCTACTACACTTCTAGAGAAACTTTTTTTATTATTATCCTTATTTTTAATGTACTCCATAGCTACTTTCAAAATTATCTGAGGATTAGTCACCACTGAGAGTTGCTCTGTCACTGTTCCCTTTGGATATTCAAGACTGTACTTACCCCCCACTCCTTCCCATAAATTTTATCATGCATTGAAATCATACATTAAAGCAGAGAGGGCCACAGAAATGATGCAGACTTTCAACCTCTTCCCACTTTTGAAGATTTCTGGACTTTAGGTTCCCAATCCCCATTAAAGACTCTAGAAAAACTTGAAGGACTGAGCCTAATAGAGAAGAAGGAACATTAAAGGAGAGACTTTCAATTGCGTCATGGTACTGTGTCATAAAGACATCCTGCTCAAGTCTGCCCTTAACACTTACTAGTGCCTTCTTCCTACAGACTACTGAGTGGCCTAAGAGGAAAGGAAGGCCACTGGAAATCTTACAATAGGGGTTGATGAGATGGCTCAGATGTTCAGATACCCAGCATCCACATAAAGGCTGGGTGGTACAACATCAGCTTGTAACCTCAGTGCAAGACAGTCAGAGGTAGAAGGTCCCAGAGTAAGACAGCTAGCTAGTGTAGCTGGGTTGGCAAGGTCTGAGATCAGGTGAGAGACCCTGCCTCAATATATATAAACCAGGCAGGAGGACACTAGATGTTAACTTCGGGTACACACACACACACACACACTAAATCCCATTTTACAAAAAGATATGAGCGAAATACAATATATAGATGCTAATTTGAAGTGTGGGCCTATTTTAAAAGTGACATACTATAGAGGAACTGTGGATCAGACAACCTCTATGAGATAAAGCAGAAGCTGAACTTTCTGTAAGTTTGTACACTTAAAACTTGTCAGAATTTTGCAAGAGAKAACATTTTTTTAAAAAGTATCTATCCATCCATCCATCCATCCATCCATCCATCCATCCATCCATCCATCCATCTATTTTATGCATATGGGCACGCTGTCGCTGACACACCAGAAGAATGCATTGAGTCCCATTACAGAGGGTTGTGAGCCGCCATATGGTTGCTGAGAATTGACCTCATGACCTCTGGAAGAACAGCCAGTGCTCTTAACCACTGAGCTATTTCTCAAGCCCTGATAACTTCTGTGTTTAACTAATATTCTAAATTAGAACAAAAACAAAAGAAATGGCCTTCTAAACTTTAAAGCACACAAACATTCACATTGAATTACACAAGAGAAACCCAGGATGAGCAGTAATTGCTGAATGCTGTTCAGAGACAATGTATCTGCTGAATTCCCATTTCCTCTTATTTTAATAGCACCATTAAAACAAAACAAAACAAAACAAAACAAAA
>BDUI01000246.1:92341-116534 GCA_002335545.1 Apodemus speciosus
CTAATTAGCTATGAATGAGACCTCTGAATGGGGTAGGAATCAGATTCTAGACACAGACCATAATGTTAGCTCGCATACATCTGATAC
Organism: Apodemus speciosus; assembly: GCA_002335545.1. Classification (NCBI taxonomy): domain Eukaryota; kingdom Metazoa; phylum Chordata; class Mammalia; order Rodentia; family Muridae; genus Apodemus; species Apodemus speciosus. The sequence goes on from BDUI01000246.1 coordinate 92,429, forward strand.
TAGATGAGTTGTGGCTTCATTTCTTTGTAAAATTAGCATGAGGGCAAAATACACAGGTTAAATTTAGAATCATACTGGTGCCTCTAGCATGTAATTACCAACTGTTGCACACAGGAGAATAGAGAAAATGAAGTGCAGGAGCTGGAAGTCTTGGTGTGACTTAGAATAGGCTGTCTTCCCCGTCTGAGCACATCACTTTATGTTTGGTGGTGAAAATTTTCACAAGGAGACCACATACTTTGTGGGAAACAATTTCTGTAACTGTCCTGTGGTTGTTTGTTTACTAACTAGCCACTCTAAAATATAGATCTTAGTTTAGAAGAATTATAGAGAATTCACTTGTTAAAATTTATTGAGCATTTAAAAGAAGCAAGCTAGGTAGTGACTAGGGTTAGAGTTTAATTATTTCTGGGAATAATGTCAATGTATGCATTGTTTCTGATCTGCTCTTACTCTCACCAGGGCTTAGGAAGTAGAACTGGTTCATGAACTAAGAGAATGGATAAGCGTTCCTGTATAGCTTGGGTACTTCTAGGCTTTAGTTCATTTATTTGTTCTCTCTCTCTTGCTTCTGAGACATTGTCTTACTATGTACCTGTGGGTGGCTTGGAACTTGCTACCTAGACCAGGCTGGCCTCAAACTCATTGAGATTCATCTGCCGTCTGCCTCCTTAAGTACTGGGACTAATGGTGTACGCAAATTGTGGCTCCAGATATTTCTCTTACTCCAAGCCCCCAATAGTTTCTCTTTGTAACCTCACCCTAAACTCACGCCTTCATGGGCCTCCACCCTACCCTACTGGAATCCTAATCCTTACCATTTACCAAAGCACACCTAGTCACCCTCTCTGYACACGACTGGAAGAGGAGGGCAGGTACTTTCTCATATCCAGATCTGCACTGTGCTCTTCCCTTTGTACTTGCAAAAGCCACTTTCATCTTATCTTATTAAATTTCACTTCATAAAACCTGTGCCCTAAACTGACCACAACTCAATGTCAGTTCTGAGGCTTTATTTTCATTGTATTTTTCTCAGCTCAACTGGAAACTTACTCAAGTAAGACAAATATTTTACACTGGGCATGCTCACAGATGATGTACACAACATAATGTTTTGATTAAACTAACATAAACTTAGACTCAACTTTTACTGTGAGGTTCTGAGGACTGGTACCCAGTTCTAACATTATAGACATTCCCCATCTTTATTCCATATAAAGGTAAAGAAAGTCAAGGAATGTTCTGCTAGCCTGCTCCCAAGCTCCCATACTGAACATATTCGCCTAACATAAATGTTGTGCCACTTCCAAAACTGTAGTAGGCACAGCCATTTCTCTTTAACTTTGTTGCCAAAGCCCTAAGTTTGTTCAAGGGATGAAGGGTGGGCCTGTTCTGTCCAAATGCCATTACAGAATAATTCTATCCTAACTCTGAATAAATCCTAATACCTGCCAGTTCTATTGCAGATGCAGGTAGTCGAGGCAGGCCCAGTGCTGACTAATGAAACATGAGGTTCAATCTATAGGACAGGCTTCTGGAAAAGATTTCTTAAAAGACACGGGGGGGGGGGTGAGAGGTGGGGGGGAAGGTCTTTTTTCTTCTATTGGATACTGTTTGTGGTGCCTCAAAGCTGCCAGTAGGATCTACTGGAAGACTGAGCAGGAACTCTGATATGCAGATTTCTAGCTACCCTGCTATGGGCTTCTTGTCACTTAAGAACAAATGCTCACAGGCCTTTAAGCCCAGCACCTGGAAGGCAGAGGCAGGCAGATCTGAGAGATCTTGGGCTTCATCGAAAGTTCCAGTTCAGCCATTAGTATAATGTCTCAGAAACTTCCTCATAAAAATACATAAAAATGTATGCTTCTGGTTTGGAAAGTTCTGGAGGAAGATTAGGTGGATTTATTCAAGAACAACAGCCATGAAGCTGCCTGTGGGGATCTGTTGCCTGTGGGTCTATACTCACAGACCCTGTGATGACTCTGACTGTTGGTTGTACACAGGAAACAGGGCTAACTGGAGATGACCCACTCATTCCAGGTAACAGATCAAGGTCACAAAAGGTACAAAGCAATTTCCACAGCCAGGAGCTCCTGTTTGCTGTTTCCTTTTGGCTTCGAATGTTTATCACCTAGTGCTTTTCCTGACACCCTATCTTTCACAGTGTGGGTATTCACGTAAACAAGGGAAGTAGAGACAAGCACACTAAACAGAGACGCAGGAGATATGCATTTATAAATCATCTAATATGGTGTTTCAGCAGCATCATGGGAAAACGGTTCTCTATGACTGCTGAATTCAGAGAAGGTTCACCAACATACAATCGGCAGTCTGCATTTTGATTTGTTACCTGAGTTACAGGAAAAAGAGTATCATCAGCTAAGCCTCACTTAACCAACGGAGGAGACTCAGACTTGACTTACCATTCTCAGTTTCACTCATGCCTTTTTAGAGGCAGAGCTCCCAGTTCCTCTCCCATGATTAGTAAGTACAGTCAAAGGCAGTAAGGTCATAGAACAAAGTGTAAAACCAGGCTGTGGCAAACTTATGCTGAGGATTTAGGTAAAGAGTACCAAGACAGTGAGCAGGGCTAAGTTCTATCACCCCCTCTGTAACTTCAGCCTGTTACACAACAGCTTTAAGTCAATGGGTCTTTCATCATCTCGCCTATGTGGGCAACAGCTGCTTAGCATTTACTAGACAGCTGAAGCCATGAAGTCTGAAACAGTGGCCCAGCCTGCAACCAGCCGGAAACAGCTGCTGCAGCTCAGCAGTCCATCCTGGAATGTGGCTAAGTAGAGACACAGGGCTAACACAAAGCACAGGTGACAGCAAAAGCTGTGACTTCAAGAACCCCAGCACAAGGCGGGGTCTAACTGCGGCCAGCCTGGAAAGCAGAGCTGCTACTGAGGCTGACTGGCRAGGCAGGTGTGCTAACTGCACTCACGTGTCTAGGAACATCTCTTTTTCAAAAAAAAAAAAATTTCTTCAGCAAACCCAACCCCTCCACAGTTGCTTAGAAAAAGATGGGTAAAGTTTTAAGATTATTACTTGAGAGATATTTTCATATCACTTTACTTAATCCTAATAAATATTATCACTTATAATTACAGTATCTCAACGAATTCATCCCACAGGATAGTTCTAGAACTTATCAAAATTAATGTTAAAAATCAGGAGAAAGGGAAACAAAGTGAACCACTCAGGCAGCTCCACTAATGCTGCTCACCCAGCATTATCATCCCCTGATAAGTTTTCATATAAAAAAATGTGAAATAATGACCTAGTAGTCAAAAGCTTTTGTTAGTTTGTTTTAAGTCAGGGTTTCTCGGTGTAGCCCAGGCTGTTCTGGAACCAGGATGGGCCTCGAAAGTAGAGATCTGCTGGCCTCTGCCTAGGATTAAAGGCATGTGTCACCACCACGCAGCTACAGCAGCTGTCACTGGAAACCACTACAGATTGTTTAAAAGCCTAGGAAGATACATATAAGTAACTCAAGATGAGCAAATCAGACTATATAAAAGTCAGATATTCTTCATAATTTAAATAGAAKTTTATTGAAAATTTGTTGACTCAGAAATCCTTCAAGTAGAAGACTTACACATGTTATGAATAACAGAGAAACCCACCTGTGAGAGGTGAAGGAGATCCCACTGGTGTTGATGGGTTTGATGGAAAACTACTGCTTGTGTGGTCAGGAGAATAAATCTAACCGGAAAATGAGAGATGAATATGCATTAGAATACAATTGCAGCAAAAACACAAACCGGATCGTGGTGCTGTTTTGTGAGCAATCTCAGCCATACCACCCAAGGCTCACAGTGACGACACWTTTCATCAAACTGTATACTCTTCTGTAACTAGAGACCAAGGAAACTTCAGTTTTTAAACTAGGACAAAAAATTTACATAATTTCAAATGTGAAAGGAATAACACATGTATTTCTCTCTCTCTCGCTCTTCTTTTAAAGACAGTGCTTCCCAAGATATTTAATTTTTTTTTTTAATTATTGTGGTTGGAAAGTTTCTAATTATCAGCAGAAAATCAAGATGTGAGGTTGAATATGGCTGCCCCTCTGCAATCATCAGCACTTGGGAGGCAGAGGCAGAAGGATCGCAAGTTCAAAGCCAGCCTGGGCTAAACAGCAAGCTATCAGCCGTGGAGAGTTGTCCCCATGCCTGTGACTCATTGGAAGGCAGAGGTGAGATTGTAACTTTAAGGTCAATCTGGGCTTTATATTCAGTGCCAAGTCTGCTCATACTAAGATGAGTCTTTACACCTCAAAATAAAACAACCTGTAATAAAAATATCTGAAAAGTAGACCATATTTAAAGAATATATTATCTAAGTAGTATAAGAATGATAATCTCACAAAAATACTTAAAAAAAAAAAAGAAAGATGGGGTCTTTTAGGTTGTTTTGTTCTAAGTAGTTTGAGTCAGGGTCTATGTTAGTAATCAGGATCCTGATAGGCTCAGACAGACCTTGAATTTGTGATCCTTTGTGATCCTTTTGACTGGAGCTGTAGTATGTCCTACTAAGCCTGGCCTTTATGCATTAAAATGGTCTCTAAGCCTGGCATAGTACTGCATAACTTTAATCTTACTACTTGGAGGCAGAGGCAGGTGGAATCTCTGTGAGTTCAAGGCAAGACTGGTCTGCATAATGAATTCCAGGATGGCCAAGGTTATGCATAGAGACCCTGTCTTAGAAGATGCCACCTCCTCCAGTCCTCCCCTGTCCCCACTGTGCCCCGAAAAACTTCAAACAAAAGGTAAACCCAAAACTTAAAACCAACCAACCAAATAGTCTTTGAAAAGATGGGCAGTGGTGGCACATGCCTTTAATCCCAGCCCTTGGGAGGCGGAGGCGGAGGCGGAGGCGGAGGCGGAGGCGGAGGCGGAGGCGGAGGCGGAGGCGGAGGCAGAGGCGGAGGCAGATGAAATCTTTGAGTTTGAGGCCAGCCTGGTCTACAGAGTTAGGTTTTAGGATAGGACAGCCAGGGCTACCCAGGCCACCGCTACCCTGTCTGGAAGTGAGGGAGGGAGGGAAAGAGAGGAGGGGAGGGTATGGGAGTGTGGGAGTGTGTGAGTGTGTGTGTGTGTGTGTGTGTGTGTGTGTGTGTGTGTATGTGTTTGCGTGCCTATGAAAAGGTTTTTTATGTTCTCCTTTCTAAAAAGGTAACCAAAGATGATATAATAGTTACCCCTTAGTCCTTTAAAAAGTTGCTTGTCTGATTTAGCTCCAACAATTGTATATTGTGAAAATTAAGTTTTCTCTCAAAGGACACTAAAACTTTTACAAACATGTCAACATCTTTATCATTGTCAATCACTGTTTCTTATTTTCAGGAATCAAATGTACCTTTTATGAGCAACCAGTGCTCACTTATAAAGTATATAATACAACATTGATGAGAGAGATACAGATAAGTGAGAAAATATTCACAAAACCAACCACGCTCACGGATTARTTTGCAYTGCCAGCCATTACTCCTCGCGTTGGAGAGGCGCCCTCCATGGCAGCCTGCCACTCGCTCCTCTGTACTTCTGTCTCCTACTCTCAAAGACTTGCCTAGTCACTGTGTGCTAATAATGACGTGGAGTGGTAGAAATGAAGACCTGTGCTAGGAATTACCACTGGAATGCGTTCTGGGCCTCGGGTCTCCTATGTTCCATCACTTCTACTCTCTAGTTCCCTTAAAGGTTTCCCCAGAGACCACGCACCCTTTTCTTCTCTAGTCTCGGCAGTTTAACGCGTGGTGGCGGCACTCTTATTCTCACACAGCCTGTGAATGAGTCCTGCCTCACACTGGCTGCTGACTTCTCCACCAGGATGAGCTGAGTAGGTCACACCTGAACTGTGAGTCACTACTCTGCTTCCTACCCTTTCTGCCTTTTCTCTTTTATTCTTTATTTTGGCTTGTGCTCCCCATTTTCTTTGGCCCCCACTCTTCTCTCTRTACACACCAATATTCACAATTCTCAGTTTCTGGGCTAAGCACTCATCATTCTCACTGCTTTAAATCTGTATATGCAGGTGTCCACGTGGAGGCCAGCGAGCAATCTCAGGTGGTGGTCCTCAGGAGTTATCCACCTTATTTCATCTCTCATTGGCCTGACTCTCTCTCTGGCTGGCCAAGCCCTGGGGATCTATTGTCTGTTTTTCTAGTGTTGGGATTTTAATAAGTGATAAGCTGCATGCGAAATTTGCTATAATAATTATCAGTGAAAAGATTCTTTAAATAATTGAACTTACGTTAGTATTTAGGTAATGGGGATCATAAAACAAACAAGAAAATGAAAGAGCTTGTTATAGATGAGTTTACTCCAAATCCACAATATGGCATAAACTTTGAGAACAATTATGTCTTAAGGTTCTGTGACTGCTGAGAATTAGTGTTAATGTTCTAGGCTATGTGTATCTCACACGTAGGTAGGCACAGGCTTTCTAGAGTGTGAATAAATTGCCAATTCTTCAGCTCTGCCCTGTCGATGAAGCAATACCTAAATATGTCAAACGCTGGTTAGAGTTCCTTTACGTGGAAGAAACCAGAGTTTACACTTTTTGCTCCCATAAACAGAGCACATATGTGGGAGGACGGGTAGTAAAGCACTACGGGGACACAGAAGCCTTTCTGGTGGCAGACCACCTCACCAGCCTGTATCTCTGCAGGCTCATTCCATCACCAGAACAACTGAATTGCATTATTTCATAAAGTCATGATTTCTTTAGAAATCCTACATACCAGGGTTTTGTTTTTTTTTGTTTTTTTTTTTTTTTGGGCAAAGAACATTCTTAATGAAGGTTTCTTTCTCTATTTTCTGGTCTTAAGGGACTCCAATATTGGTGTTTAAAGAAGAAAAAAAGTCACGTTAAAAATGGAGGTGGTAGTGGCTTAAGAGTTTGGGGCAGGAACAAAGTCAGAGCTCATTTTACATGCAGCCCACAGGCACTCATAGTTAAATGGCCAATGATGAATAACTCCCAGTACCTTCTGCCAGACCTAAACGGTAATATTCCTCATTTTACTGCAACAAATAAGGCTCCTCCTCCTATCAGTCATGGTCTATTCCAATCAGTAGGGTGCCAATAAAGCCAGAGGCTAATGAAAAGAGCTTCAGACAAAAAGAAACAATGGAGAGCTCCAGGCCTAACCCTGGAACTGAGAGTCCAAGGTTTTAAACACTGAAGCTTTTGGACATTTCAGTTAATCTTTATTATGCTAATGTTATTGAGTCTAAAGAACAAAGAAATTATTTCATGAATTACTTCTAAACGTCAACTTCCCTGGATTTTCTTTTCTTTTGTTAAAGACTACTGACCATTTAACTATCTAGATTAAAACACACACATTCTCCCTCTCTTCTTCCCTCCCTGGCTCATAGAAATCAAAACATAAATTATCACAAAGAAGTCTGATATAATCAACAAAGTTAAACAGTCTTCCGTTTGATCTCTTCTAAATTAAAGACTGAATGTTTTGATATGGTATTAGGCACTGAAATAAACCAGATGTTTCTTCCTCCATATAACTCTCCATGGGCACAGTCTTAAAGGGTGATTGTCTGGCAAATGTTCAGGGACACACAGATTTTTCCTTTCCTTCTATCTACCCACGTCTATTATCTAAACTAGTGCACAATCCACAGGGCTTTGGGGACTTTGTGTAAATACCTTCATGTACAATTCTCTTTCTTGCTATCCTGAGATTAAGACCACAATTATCCAGGCTTAAACCTAAAATAAAAGAACCTTTGCAAACGCATTATCTGGCCTTACATGTTTAATCACGCAGCATTCTGCATGTTCTTTAAAACCTAAACTGAAGAACAAAGGTTGTACCCTCTGGTGTTTCACACATGAAAGACCTTCTAAGGCAACTAGGGAACTAGAATTAACTTCTAATGACAACAGCGGTATTTTCCCATCAAAAAATAGATGCTATTATTATATTAGAGATACCACGTTCTAAACATTTGTAATACTTAACATAGAATTCTGATATGCATTCAGATTCTCACATGTAACCCTCCTAAAGTTTCGTCCTCTCATTTCTCCTAATTCTTCCAATCACCAGACAACTCACTGTTTTTGTTTTTTGGTACATTTTAAAAACTAAGCATTATTAATGAGAATGTGTGTTTGTAAGGAAAGCTGAAGAAACACAATGCTGTTGGAGAAGTAGGGGGAGGCTGAAGGGACAGGAAATGTGCACACGAGGGTCTGCAGTGATGGAGCAGATGGAATGTATCACCCTCAGCTATGACAGAAATGATTTATGGAATGACCTGGCTGTTCCCGCTTAGTAACAACACAGGATGACAGAGATGAGTTTCCATGACAACCAAAGCCCACCCACTAGCTAGATTAAACATGTCTTCCTGGCTTCCACTCATAGTAAATTTGGACTTTTTCTCTAAATGCCATCCTAGTTTGTCTAGCATGTTGTTCATAATATGGAAAGAAAATCGAGGATGTCAGAATAACTAAAGGAAGCGTGAAGGACCACTGAGAACATTACAAAGTCCTGTCTGCTCAGATTGTACTTTCTTTACATACATTTTCCTCAGAAAAACAAAATGACTCCCAAATAGAGGTTTTATTTTTAAAATTTGCTTAATATTAAGATCAAATGCTACTTGTCCCTTTACMTGTGAATGAACTATCTGCTACTGGACCTTCTAAGACGAGCAGGCTGAACATGGCATGACAATCAAATATCCAAGAAAATATCTTCCTACACAAGAAGTTTTCTTCAGTGGAAAAAAAAGGTAGGGACAACTCTCATTATCTTCACACCTCTAAGACAGTCCCTATAGCACAACTTCGCAGACACATAAAGCAGTGGAGAAGGGCAGTCTAAGCTAAGTTACATGGGGGTTCTATTGTATATGAGCGCTACCCTTATTAGCTAGTTATCTCGAAGGCAAACTACTTAAATCTTTTGAGCTCAAGTCACTTAACCTTTAAACCTCAGTTCTCCCACATATAATGTGGGGATGATGCCAACCTTACAGGGTTTTCTTGAGAATTAAACAAAACAGGGCGCAAAAATGCTTACTGTAGTGCTGAGCAACTAGAACGCACTCAGACCACAGTTGATCATTTCTGTGGGTTTGTACCACCACTATTATTAGGTATGTTCCAGGATTAATTCCAGCAAACATTTACTAGGCTCCACTGTGTGCAGGACTCCACTATGTGGTAGAAGAGTTTGACTTGGCTTCATTTCTCAAAAAATCCTCATACTTAACAGCTACAGAGAAGGTTTATTTACTCAAACAATACATAAAGAGGTTTCTTTCTTCAAGAGCTCAACAGCTGCTCACTCCCAGTCACATATCAGAGTTCTGCTTTCTCTATCAATAGCAAATATTTAAGAAAGTTCACTGCACTTCAGACAAAATATAATTCTAAGAGACATACTGCTCAAGAAAAAAGTTTAGTAAAAAAACTTTACAAGGCAAAAAGCATAATTTGAATTTCAAGAATTAGGTTTGAATCTTAATAGATAATTAATAAATACCCTTCTCTCTTTTTTGGCCTTAACATACCAAACTAATTGTAACATTTTAAGAGTCAGATATAATAAACTTTAATTGTTGTTCTTATTGTTTTGATGTGATAAAGATTAGCTTTACTATATTATGAAATATCTTTGAATCAGTTTCATTCATTTTAGCACAAGTCTTTCACTGGTTTCGAGACCCACACCCTGGTTTTTGAGTGAACCAGTTGTAGCTATTGTTTTTGCCTTAAAAAGAAACCCTAAAATATAAATAAAAGTAATTCCTATTTTATTAAAGCCCTTGTTAAGGCATTTCCTTCATATTTGATAAATTGGATTTTCTTTCTTGGTTCTTCTTGATTTACTTGAGTGGGCCACTAAGTATTTAACATACATATTTCCCCAAATTCCTCTTTCTTTTATCTGTGTCTGTTCCACTCAAATGAAGACATATTTAAATGAAGCCACAAATACAGATTTTTAAGTATGGAAAAGGGAGGTGTTATCATGAACTAATTAATGATATCTATTAATATAAATAAAACACAGCTCATCAATGAATAATAATGCTGAAAGTGTTGTAACTATGGCATTTACTACCCCCAAGATCTAAACCGTAGTTCATGAGCACAGAGTCCACTCACTAGACTGTGTAAACCGGATACTTACAGATGCCAAGGCCTTCCCAAGTGCGTCCCCCGTCTGTGAGCTTCCAGCAGCATTCCCTCTGGTTCCTGGATGGTTCAAATAGGTAAACAAGTCATGGSGTGGCAGGAATGCTACTTCTTTTCTTAAGCATGTACCTATTACTTCAAGGGTGCCCTGGCTTACAACCTCACACACCACATGAATCAGGAAACACTCTTATGTTCTGTCTTTAACAATCTATAAAAATAAAAATGAGTTCCTTACTGGTTTTTAGATTAATGGAACTTAAAGATTAATTATCTTTTATCTTTATTTATACTAAACACTAAAATTTTTATTGAACAATATGGATATCAACGAAACTCTAAAGTTAAGATTAGGAAATATTCCTAACGCAGAAGCTCACCTAGGATGCTATCTGATCCATTGATGGGAGGAGTATGTGAGGCGGCAACATATGGCGAGCTGCTGGTGCTCCCCCGGTGGAAGCTGGACATTGGCGGAAGACTTGTGTTTATGTCTGTTGGTGACACTGAGTGTGGAGGATAACTCTAGGAAAAGGGGAAAAGAGACATGATCATACCACATGTGTTCTGAAGCCCGGGGTAGGCTTAGGGTAGAGCACTTGTCTAGCACACATGATGTTTTGAGYTCTTAGCTGCATGTTGCTTTCTCAATTGTTCTTTTCCCTGCTCTCCCTCCCCCCATATACATACAAATAATGAATAAAAAGCATGTATTTTCTGAATATATGAATGCATACTAGACAACCTGTATAAAAGGTTAAAATGAGCAAGACCCATGACTAAGTTAGCACCTAGTGTGGTAGGGTAGCCATACTGAAAAAAGTCATCGTAAACGAAGTCTATAAAAATTTCAATGTTCAGAAGTTTTGGCATAATCAATTTTTATACAAAGAGAAACACTTTAAGACAAACTATTATTTGATAGCCTACCAAGCGGTCATGTGAATGAAGGCTGCCATAACTACTGGACTGAGACATGTGGGAAGTGGGAATTCCACCAAAGCCAGGCTGGCTCATCCCATTTGATGAACTCCAAAGGTCAGAAGAACTGTGGGTCCCATCTAAGATGAAAAGAAAAACAAATACAAAGTTTTTCTAGCCARAATTTTTCTTTTGTTTATATAAAAAACATTTTAAAAAGTATAATGATGTGTGTTTTCAACTGTCCAGTTGCTGCAATCTAGAACCGTCTAGAAAAGTTAATTCAATGAGAATGCCTAGATCAGTCCGGCTGGGGCATGTCTGTGAGTGGTTTTCTTAATTGGGTTAATGGAATGTGAAAGGTGCCACTTTGTTGTTCATTCCCTGAACTACTTTAAGAGTGAGAAAGTGAGCTGAGAGTGTGGGCACACACACTCACTTCCTTCTGCCCTGGACCACGATGTGATGCCACAGTCTGTTTACATTCCAAGCACCTGACTTCACCTGCTGTGATGGACCGCTGCCCTTCTCTAGGGTGCTTTTTGTCAGGGTACTTTATCACAGCCGCAGAAACAAACCCTGTACCTGAAGATATTATTCCCCCCTTTAACCTAATATTCTATCAGGGTTTCTTTCCCTCCCAGTTCCCAAATTACTTTTTTCTTTTTTAAAAAGTAACTTTTATAGTAAGAAAAAAATCAGCTCAAACTGTAATAGATGGGTCATTATAACCCAAGTATATATTCTCAAAAGACATATTTCAAACCAAGAAAGTTTTAATAAATACTTGAAGTCTGGGGACAAGTTGTATTTAATTTTTGGTTAGATGTCCAACAAAGGGCTTAACCCATAATAGGCAACACACATCATATCAGACATTCTGAAAATGTGGAAGAGAGGTTTCTCCCATAGCAAGCCTATGTAAAAAGTGACTGCATTATAGAGTGAAGCTTCAGAGATGTCAGCAGTGACTTCACACCCACAACACAGTCAAGAAACCATTCACGTAACGATGGACTGCTCCCACATACATACTTCCCACAAAAATGAAGCAGAGAAGACCTAACAAAATGATGCTTAGACATGAATTAGAGGAAATGTAACACCTCTTCTCTCAACATGTCTCACTCAGTTTTCGATATTTACTCTTTCTGTTGGTAATACTATGTGTGATATAGAATTGGTATGCAAACCAGAAACCAGTATTGCTTCCAGCTTTCATCATTTAAAATTCTAAACAAACCATGGCAGCTTTATTCATTTTTCCCCAGTCAGTAGTTAGATGACCAATCCAAAGATTTGCTGGATAATTTAACTAAATTAAAATTAGCAATGAATGCCCCTAAAATACTATATGGCTAAATTTTAATTGGCTCCAGAAAAAAAAAAAAAAAACCCAAAACTAAAAAAAACCTTAGAAAAGCACTGTCTGAATTTTTGCACAGATACCCGTTTTTTCTCATATTGTAATGCTGGCACACTGACAGCTCTGGCTGGCTCTAACAACTGTTTGGTAGTGCTTACCTTGCATAAAGAAAGTGCTAGCGAACATACTGGTTGGTGGCTTGGGAGATGGGTAGCTAGGAGATTCACGGTTGAAATCGTCAGAATTTGGGGATGGTGCATATACCTTAAAACAAAACAGGATAATTAATTAAAATGTATTACGTCCATAAAATGAGATCTATATTCGACAAAGAATGTAAGAAGGTCTATCTTATCTCTATTAGTACATATCACAAACAAAAAGAACTTAGGAAATCAAAGCAAATTCTGCTGAAAGGTCTTATTCTTAAATTTCAGGTATACTTCCAAGTCCACCATATTTTTGAGAAAAAGATTATTTAATTGTTAGGGCTATAATAATTTCCTTAGTGAACATTTGCTTCAGATAAGGAAACTATGAATATTTTGAACTATCAAGTGGCCAACATTCACAATCCTTAGGGAAACTAAATGGGAATCCAAATAAACAGTGAATGAAATATAATCACAGCATTCTCAGGACTACTGAACCTTAGAAGAAAAAAAAAAACAAACAACAAAATAACAAGTAAAGTTATGTATGAAGCCTGGCACAGTGGCTAATGCATGTGCTCCCAGTAACTAGGAGGATGGATGGCTTCAATGCCAACCTTGTCAAAGGAGTGAGACTGTCTTAACACTAACTCTGCCAACAAAATGTCTTATAAGAAAGCCATCAGTGGATTGTAAAAGTACACCAGGAGTAAGAAAGAAGGGAAAATAAGTTAATCTTAGCAATATAAGAAATAAATTTTGTGTCAGGAAAATAGGGGGGGGGAGGGTGGTAAGCAGGGGAGGGGGAATGGGATAGGTGGTTTTTTGGAGAGGTAACAAGGAAAGGGGATAACATTTGAAATGTAAATAAAGCAAATATCTAATAAAAAAGTAATTTTGTTTTAATTTGTTAGGAGTATATCTATTACATTTCACTATAAAACAAAATTTAAATTTCTCTTAGAGAAAGTTAGCATTATCATTATGAAGACATAAAAACATATTGTTTGGTCATTGAGAATTTCTGGAAGTTTATAGAAGAAACTTAGGAACAGTTACATCTTAGAAGTAGGAAAAAAGATTTTTTAGTATATGACATGTTTTAGCTTTCCACAGCAGTATGGGAAAGGGCTGGGGTTCAAAGCACACAGCTTATTGGCAGAGTCTAGCAAACAAGGCCTGGGGTGTTGGTACTGGTTCTTACACTGAGGTTACATGAGAGCAACTTAAAAAAATTACAAAACTATTAATTATATATTCACAAGCTACCAAAATTTATTCTTTTTGAAAGGCATTAACCATACAGATTCCCAGTCTTCCTGAGGGTCAAATTTCTCATCTGTAAGGTGTTCCATCCTGTACCTCTAGGGGAAGATGAGATGAGGTAATATCTATAATCAGAGTTTATCACAGTGCTTCTGAAAATGCAGTAAGTAGCCAGTGAAAGCTAACATACTATATTCTTACCACCCCAACAACAGGCAGTGCACTGTTCTGTATTGCCCCGAGTTAATTACTAATGACATTTGTCACAGGTTTTGTGAGAGTTGACTCTACTCATAGGAGCACAGTCTATTGTACGTAAAAGAAACATACACCTGTGGTCCCTGAAAAGTCTGGGAGAAGCTATGTTCTTAGAAATTATACACAAGGTCTTGACAGAGAGTGTGACACATGTACGTATGTAATGTAATTTTCTAGTTTAAATCTATTTCATAAAAGATTGTATTAGGAGGCTGGAGATGATGGCTCAGTAGTCAAAAAGCAGGGGACCCAGCTTGCCCCAGCACCCACATGGAGGCTCATAACGATCCATAATTCCAGTTCCAGAGGATTCAATACCCTCTTCTGGCTTCCATGGGCAATATACATGAAAGTGATGAACAAATGTTTATACAGCCAAAACACCCATACACATAAGATAATATAAAGGTAAAAATAACTTTAGAGGTATTAAAAAAAAAGACCATGCTATATTTAGGTAAATATGTGTATTAAATTTTTCAGGAAAAGAATCTAACTATATTCTTTCTCTTAAGTTACTTTTCAAAGCCTGGCAAGATGGTTCACATCTGTCATCTTAACACTTGGGAGGCTGAAGCAGGAGGACTTCCATAAACCCAAGGCTAGCTTTAGCTACATAGCAAATTCCAGGCTACTTTGGCTATACAGTGAGATCCATTTTAAATAAGTAAATCAGCAAGCAAGCAAACAAACCTAACAAGTTTCAGTTCTTAATAATCTTAGCATAACTGGATATCCTTTGCCCTTCTCTATATGGAACTCACCAAAACAAGGTAAGTTTCTAAACCAAGAGTAAGCTTCTAGCCTTTGCTGGAAATACACACCAGAATCAAATGTAGAAGACAGTATCAAAACATGCTTTTCATTACAAACCTGCTCTTACCACTACACACATTGTCAGAAATAAGTCTCTATTTCAATTCTACTTAATAAAATTCTATTCAAGTTATAGCCCAAAATATGTGAGCCCTACACCTGAGCATTAGAAAAAAAATTCCAGTCGTTCCCCCCCCCCCCCCCCCCCCCGACCCCCGAGACAGGGTTTCTCTGTATAGCCCTGGCTGTCTTGGAACTTAGAAATCTACCTGCCTCTGTGCTGGGATTAAAGGCATGTGTCACCAGTGCCCGGCAAATTCCAGTCTTGATGTGTCACTTCATGCAACATAAAGATGTATATTATTTATCATCTTAAATTTCAAAATAATTCACTGATTTATAATTGTCTGGTACCTTCAGTTCCTTGCATGCCAGATACAATGTTCTTATGATTTAAAACTTTTTATAAATTTGCTTTTATGACAACAAAGAGAAATATCTATTTTGATTCACAAACTTCTGCTAAATTAAGAGTAATGGCTATCACATCAATGAGGAAACTACGGTAAGTAAACAAATCAGAGGAAACATACACATACTGACTTGCACACACAGGCTCTGAGGGGAGCGGGAAAATGAGGGTGAGACCTCTTATTTAAGGCAAAGTTTTTTGTTTTAGTTTTTGTTTTTAAGAGAAAAATCTCTACACAGATTTTAGAAATAAAAGCTTTACAAGATAAAGCTGGACCGAATGGCACACATCTTTAATCCCAGTGCTGAGTGTGAGGCCAGCCTGGTCTACAGACCAAGTTCCAGAACATCCAGGGGCATACAGAGAAACTCTGCCTTGAAAAAACAAACAAACAAAAACCTCAAACACCCCTGTAAAAGAAGACCTTACAAATGAAGATCGTAAATAAAACTCTAGGTATCTTTATTGTTTATACACTAGTACAAGTTCAGGTTTTCATGACAGAAACAGTTTGCAATCTGTGACTCTCAGGCCCTCGGGCACCATTCTAACTTTGCTTTTGGTATCTCAGTCATGGCTTGCAAAACACAGATGCAGAGCTACGGACCAGCAGTTGTGCCAGTCTCAGTTCAGATCAAAGCACAACTGATGTGGTCAGGGAGTTTATTAGCTCCAGATGTGGGAAACAGTCAGCCAATTCTGCAAAAAGAGCAAGTCTTCCCTCGTCACAATCAGTACYGGCTACAAATTAAAACCAGGCTGCTTATGTCATCCAATCACCTGTACACAGATGCCAATTTTTTTCATCTAGTTAATGATAGATACATTTAAATCTCAAGGATGATTCCGTAGCAYAACAATCAATCTTAAAATTAAAAGATAGAAGTGAGTACTTACACTTTAAGATGATTAAAATCTATGAAGAGTCAAACACTCTTACAGATATTAGAGGAAAAGACAACTAGATCTCAAGATGTTCTATTTAATTTCTAGACAGGAATTTGCTTAGAGTTCCAGCTTCAGTTTCAGAAAGCCAGGCACAGCCAGCTATTGCAGAAATGCCATTTTGTCTCTAAGGAAGGTGTAAAGGCACTGTTTGTGGTATCTGTTCAACAGATACTTCTAAGGCAGACCACAACTGAAATCACACCATACTTCTTTTCCACCATCATTAAGTCTGGTTGAAAAGAACAAACTCTTAACAATGTCTTCATACTGTGACACCCAGGGTAATTTAAAAAAAGACAGTGTAGCCTAGTTTAAGTATATTTATAGTAGTGACTATGCAATTACATTTATTTTACTCCAAGCAAGCAACTGTAGCAACATTGGCAAAGACAGATTACTCCTGATATTGGATGCTTCAGTTTAGGCATATGAATGACCTCAACTGTGGTGCAGAGAACTCTGGAATTCTAAAAGTTGGCATTGTGCACTACATTTTTCAATGCACCCTTTTTGTAATTAATATTGGGAACAGCACTGTATAACAAGGAAGTGTAATGAGTGTGGTAATTATTGGGAAAAGATGCAAAATACACACACATAATCAGAAGCTTTAGATAGGTTCATATTCTGATGGCTGATACTCTGAATAGCTTAAAAGACAAGGAGGGGAGACTCTTCTTTAGGGTGAGTGACTATTATTTACAGGGCCCTTCCCCAGAACAACAGAAGACCTTCAGGTGATAAGAAAATGCACCATGTGCCATTATCCAGGGGCTACTTGAGATGTAGACGGTACAAAGAAGAATTGAAATTTTAATTTCATTTTCTTAATTTAAACTGCAACACATGGCTAACAGCCCTTTACCCAGATGTTTAAGCCTACACAGAATACTTTGAAAGAAGTATTTTGAAATCGTATATACTCCAAGGCCTATGAAAAGCAGTCCAAATTCTTAAAACATTTTGAAAATCCTCACCTAACTTGGAGTAAAGAAACATGGATGTCTGGGCGTGTGGCTAAGTGCTAGGGTATTTGCCTAAGCATGCCYGAGGCCTACGTGGCACAGATACTTGCAGGGCACAGAGAAGAACTATATACATTTTCCTGAACATTCTATGAGTAGAGTTCTATTGGCCCTTTTTGTTAGAATGGTTTGAATAACAATTCTCTTTAAGCTTCCATMAGTATACTCAATATCATTAAAAACTTTAAAATATGCTATCATAAACCACTAATATGTGAACAGTCTAAACTAGTAACAGAAATTATCTTCAGTACAATTTGCGACAACTTCTAAAAAGTATAAAATTAAAATAATTATTTGGCTAATTTATCACTAGTTTTAAAATAAAAACATATCATAATCAGAAATATTGAGTTATCTTGATGGCTTATGCAATAAGACTATGTAGTAAACAAATATAAATTTTATAATCTAGGAGAACATAAAATCTAAAAAAGAGAAAGAAAGTCCAGATCAACAGAAAAAGGAAAATTCCAACCTAACTGAAGCTCTGTACTAAAGCCATGTGTAAGCCTTTGAGAGTAGAATGTAAAACATTCCTACTTATGCCAGCACTCTAGGCCGAAGGGAAACATGAGGCAATTCTTAGACAAAATGGCTTTTCAATTAAGTTACTGCTGATTAACATATAAGTTAATACAATAGTACACAACAAAGAAGTTTCCATTTTCCAATTTCTAAGATCTGAATTTTGTAAGAAGAGGCCACTAAAGAGTAAATAAAATTTTGGCATTAAAAATTATATTCCAACAAGTGCCAGACAGTAAAGGACATGACACAGCTCTGAAAATACATATTCTTCTAACTACTTTGGGTTCAGTATTTGTACATATATGCATCGACATGGACTCTAGGATATATACAAATAAACAAACAAACAAACCTTTAATTGATTTGTGAAGACTGAAATTCAGGTCCTCCTACTCTCCTTCAAAGTTCCTACTCTCTAATCAAAGTTAAATATGACCTCAAAGGAAACTATATAAAAATGTTAAAGTGAATTTATGAGTGGCAGTTTAATTGGATTTGACAAATACCTCAATATTTTTAGTATTCTGATAGAACATTAAGATGGTAAATTTTGCAATAAAGTCCAATCTATTACTAGAGTTTTTATGGTAACTTCAATTTAGCACCTAAGACTTAGATCGTCCACTAAAGTTGCACAGGTGCCATGCCCAGAGCATTAGGAAGCAAAGTGAAGGAAGCGCAGGACAGTCAGATCCACTTAAGGTCTTCCTTCTCTGCCAGCCAGCTGCTAAGGCACACTGAACTTCTGTAAGTGGGAGAAATGTGCTTAACTTTCTAAGTTTCCCCTCTCTTTCCACCAGATCTCCAGAGACATGTCTAGGTTGCAGAAACTTGTAAAAACTTTCTTCTCTAGGATAATTGGTATTTACAGTTTTCAGTGCCTTGGAACAAAGGTTTGTTGCTGTTGTTTTTTGTTTCTTTTTCAAGACAGGGTTTYTCTGTGTAGCCCTGGCTGTCCAGGAGCTCACTCTGTAGACCAGGCTGGCCTCAAAATCCAAGATCCACCTGCCTCTGCCTCCAGAGTGCACCACCGCCTGACTCGGAACTAACATTTTAATATTATCATTTTTAATTGTGAAAAAAATTTCCCCAAATTAAATGAGGCATAGCTTAAAAATTAATTTTAACATCATCAAGTATATTTCATTTGTCTTATATCTGCAACTGTTTTTCGAATAGTCACATTTTTTCTTCAGAAAAGAGCTTTTTTTTGGAGGGGGGTTGGATCTGGTTTTTTCGAGACAGGGTTTCTCTGTATAGCCCTGGCTGTCCTGGAACTTATTCTGTAGACCAGGCTGGCCTTGAACTCAGAAATCCGCCTGCCTCTGCCTCCCARAGTGCTGGGATTACAGGGGTGCGTCATCACCACACAGCCAAAAAACAGCTTTATAAAAGCCCAGCTTGGGGGGGCTGGAGAGGTGGCTCAGGGGTTAAGAGCACTGACTGCTCTTCCAGAAGTCCTGAGTTCAAATCCCAGCAACCATATGGTGGCTCACAACCATCTGTAACGGGATCTGCTGCCCTCTTCTGGTGTGTCTGAAGAGAGCAATAGTGTACTCACATACATAAAATAAATAAATAAATTAAAAAAAAAAAAAGAACAGCTTGGGTCTTACTGTCAAAGTTAATATACTCAACAGTGTGTATCACCTGTAAGTCATCCATGTGAAAAACATTACTAGATAAGCAAAGCTCCTGGTCTTTTCAATACATTCATGGGCAGGTGGGAAGAAATGTTTACTTATGCCAAAAGCATGAGTGAAGCAGACTGAGGACAACAACCTTTTCTAACAAGGCTTATGGTTTTAATTCAGAGATATCTGCAATGAATTAGAACAAAGAAAAAGAAAAAGAAGAAAAATCCAACTTCCTTGAGTTTATATATTATAGTCTTAGCCCAAGCCCCTGATTTATGCAAATGTCCTTATCATTCAATGCCTTTAGCATAACTTGTTCAGAGAATTTTTGCATGACTCCATGCTTCCTATCATAAAAATGTTACACTTAATATGCCAGGCCCACAGATGGTCTACACATTTGAATTTATTATACGTTCTTCTCTCACAGTAACTAATACTAAGTCCTCCAAAAGAACAGAGCTTTAATTTTATATACTTTCACATTTGTGTGTGTGTGTGTGTGTGTCACACACATGTTCGTGCACTTGCTTTTATTGATGGTCACTAAAAAATTCATTTGAAAAATAAGTCATAATAATTTACAATGTAAGAGTTCATTGTTATTCTAGTTCTTGTGAAGAAACACAGTATATGGGTGCAGAAAGGCCAAACCATGGCTAAACTAATTTTTAATATGATGAATTATATTAGAAAAGGGAACCAGACAGTTTAAGTTCTTATGTTTTTAACATCTCTAACAGTTAACAGGTGTGTCTTACACAAAAATTGAAAATTCCTGCTTGACTGGGCTGAAGATAGATATCATTGGTAAAGTGTTTGCCACCCCTGTTTGAGGCTCTGGGTTCTATCTCCAGCCATATATGGAGAGAGACAGAGACACACATACAGTCAGACACAGAGACATACAGATACACACATATACATGCCACACGTAGCCTGAGAAACCACACCCATAAGAATTAAGACAATTGGCTTTATGATCAGATATTTAAAGCATCTGTAAAGGTGCTCTAGTGTCTTCCCTGTTCCATCTGCTATGCAATACAGACACAAGTGACCATGAGCATTCACTGAGTTCACTGTGGAGACAAATTTACTTGTATGACATAAAGGAAAAGACTTATCTTGGAGAAGAAATTAGACTCAAACTCAGAATTTACTATCTAGGTGGATTTAGACAAATTACTTCAAGCCTCTGAATCTCATTGTTCTTATTTATGAAATGAAGCTCATAGTATTGAAATGAAGACAGCTTTCTGWCTGAAAGGARTCAGACATAAAGTTTTTCATGGCCTGGAGTAGCCCATGCAATAGTGTGGGTTTCTATCTTTTCTTACCCAGATAATGTGATTTCAAGCTTAAATTTAAAACTTTGGCTTTTGTCCTGTCTTTCATTGGCTAAAATAACTAGAAAGTTTGAGGTATCTTTGGCTCATGGTACCTTGAACCATTTAACCAACTAAATAATGATAATAAAAAAATAATAAAAGAGGCTACTCAGATTATAGGCTGAAATGCCAGTCGTAATGTTCCTGCAAGACTACATTTTTGCTTGAAGAACATCATTTGTGTCAGTAAGAGAACTAAAAGCAAGTTAAATTATTAAAAATGTAGCCTCAGACATCTACTATTCCATGATTTTTTTTTAAATTAAAAAAAAGCATAATATTCAGGAGTAGTT
This sequence comes from Apodemus speciosus, assembly GCA_002335545.1. Taxonomy (NCBI): domain Eukaryota; kingdom Metazoa; phylum Chordata; class Mammalia; order Rodentia; family Muridae; genus Apodemus; species Apodemus speciosus. The sequence continues at coordinate 113,690 of BDUI01000246.1, forward strand.
CTATTCCCCAATTTATCATGAAGATTAATACTTCACAGTGCACTGCAGAGTACAGTCACACAAGTGACATAGGACATCTGTTTCCAAATAGTGGAAAAACAGAGTTAACATTTCTGGTTCTTCTGCAAATACACATTAACTCTGTTATTTTCCCAAAATTGTAACCCTAACCACACATTCTTGGTAATACAAGGCTCTTCCTCTCTGGCTAATCTCACTTCTTAGCATCTGACTGGGCTTATGAAAAGATCTCAAACCAATCAGGTACATGGAACAAAACTGAAAACTTAAAATCAAATGCTGAAAAAGAAAAGACACTGCGCTTCAGACCAGGACTGCTCAGTTTTTCTGGGAACACCTGCTATGCCATGTAAATGATGAAACCAATGGGAATGTACAAGCATTTAGAATACTAATGTTCTATATATCATCTTAAATCAATAAAATGGAACTAACCAAAAGCCTAAACTTAACTCGTTTACCACCAAAATTACATAAAAATCCATTATTCATGTGAAGAAGTGTATTTAATTTTAGAGTCAAAATATTAATAGTTTTACTATTTACACGAAAACTTGGTAGGCTAACACTTTCTAAAAGACACCATGATTATGCATTCACATGCATTTTAGAAAGCATAATTACACACTTAATAGTGCTCTTACTGAAGAAAATTGAAGCTATTAATTAGGAATGCTTCTCATAATTTCAATAAAATTCTTGTAATTAGTAGAGAATAAGTATGTATAAAACAGTAAGAAGTACAGTCTCTCATGACTCAGGACTGAGATAATGTATGATTGCCCCATATATTTTCCAAGAACATATAGGTCACCTTTGATCTATGGTAGGCACAGGGCTATCAATATTCAAGCTATACATCTCTACGATACCAGCTCTGCCAAGTATCATAAACTTGGAATGCTTCCTGTTATCAAAAGTGTCCCACTGCCCCTCAGTGCAGAACAAAGAGATGCCTGTGGCAGAGTGACCTGAGCTACAGTCTCATGCACAGCGATCTGGGAAGTGCATGTCACTGAATTTATATGTGTGCATGCTAACACATCTACATGTCATCTTCAAACAGACTTCTTTTCATTGGAATTGAACACAAAAGGTTTTTTTATTTTATATTTTTTTATATCTGAAAGGCAGCTGACAAGGAAACTATCATCGAGAAAGTAATGTGGCTTGCCCACTCAAATATACTTCTCACATGCTCCAAAGGTCTTGACTACAGGAAACTTGATTACATACTTCCAATGAGCTTAAATATTTTTTTGGCCTGACTATCATGTACTAATAACGCTTACTCAAGATCACAACTAACCCACTAGATGGGTCCAAAGCACAGGAGAAGCGGACAGAAGAAACAACCCTTCAGCCGTGCTCCCCAGCCTCCCAACAGCACATGCTACTTTCAAACACTTTCAAGTGAGGAAAAGGAAAGAGTGAATACACCAAGCTTCATACACTTTTAAGAAAACGTAATTAGTTTCTCAAAAATTTAAATGCTAATATTTAAAAGACCTTCCCATAAAAATCACTGAAGCTATAACAAATGCATTCTTCATAAAATGGGAGAGAATCAGTACAAAGCAGAGGACATAGCTGCTGAGCCTCAGGTGAGCGTCACTGAGCGGGCGTAGGGTGACGCTTTCGAGTGTGTGTCAGACAGTCCGTAACGGAACTCTCTCTGAATCTCTCAGGATACTTGTTACAATATACAAAATTCCTATGGCTTTTAAAGATTCATTTTCAGAAATACACTAAGTAGTTAATACTAAGTAATTAAAAAACAGAATATTCTTGCTTAGCAGTATGGAAAACTACTTTTTAAAAAAATAGTGATTTATGTTATAAATCTCCACAGAGTCAGAATTCTAGCATGATTAGAAACAGATGGTATCCCAGGAAAGTCAGGCTGGACCTGAAACTCCAAACAGGAAACACGGCCCTCGATAGCTGACTGCTTCCCTAATCACTCCCAGAGCTTCATACTTGTTCTTTTTATGAATACCCAGGATGACTTTCATCTTTCCCATACATCTACAAAGCATCACATAATTCTCAATAGGTTTATGTCCTTATGTATAAATTATGTTTATAATATATGAAAATGTAAAAAGTAAGTGTACTTTTAAACTAATGGTAGAAATATTAATGTTAAACTAAAAAGAACTCAAATTCAAGTATATACTATTTTAAAAATAAAAGCCAACAATTACTAAGCTGCTGAAGTCACTATTCCAAGTAACTGTTGAAGACCTGACTTCAATGACACAAATAAATATACAATCTAACTTATGGTAAAAGAATAAAACCTGCAGGGGTTTTACTAAAATGCAGTCAAATTGCACCACTTTTCATTAAGCAAGTCAGGAAGGCACTGTATGAAGAAAGAAAAAGGCTTACCGTTTTCCCATTGTAGTAATACATCAAAGAATTGTTGCCCATTCCAGGGACAGGATAAGCACAATACATGTTGATTTTAAAAATGTTACTTGCAGCTGATGCACACAGCTTCTCTCTAAGACATATATCCACACAGGCAGCACAAGTCCTCAGTACTATGCATTCACACATGGAACTACTCAAAAGGAACTTATGCAAAATAGGACTGAACCAACTCACAGAGTGCAGAGGGAGGGTTTATGCTATAATCAACTTTCAATTTCCACCAAATCCTTGCATTGGTGGAAGATACCAAATAGACAAACTTTGGAGTACTGAAATAAATATACAGAGGTCACACACTGTATCCTAAAGGTAAATGTACAAAAGAATAACCAATTCTCCCTCTCCCCCCTCACAGCGTGTGTGTGTGTGTGTGTGTGTGTGTGTG